>JAXCGZ010007804.1:0-90000 GCA_037179515.1 Halocaridina rubra
TTTGGTGTTAGGAAGGATATCCTGCCGTAAAGCTTTAAGCAAAAACTAGCATTAGTTCCCAATAGGCTAGCGAAAAGCAGATAACCTACTTGCACAAGCGAAAAACTTTTTGAAAAGTTAGAAGAAGAAAGAGGAGAGTAATAATAACAATAATAATAATAATAATAATAATAATAATATAATAATAAGAAGAAGAAGAAGAAGAAGAAGAAGAAGAAGAAGAAGAGAAGGAGGAGGAGGAGAGGGAGGGAGAGGAATTTTTTATATCTGACATAGACACATTAGGATTAAAATAAATTATGTCTGAGACATTATTATTCAGGTTGTGTCCGTTTCTTACCCACGTAAGAACGTTAAAGGACATCCTCTATTTTATTGTAAAATCTCTAATGAGAAAAAATAATCAATTTACTTGAATGAAACCTCAGAACAAACTTGGTATGTTGCCAATAGTATGTTGGCAACACTGCATCTAAAGACTTCAATTCATGATTTCACGTTATATAAGTAAATGCTTCCAAGATACGGTCTTTGAAGTGATTCATTCATTGATTCTTTATATCTCTAGTCAGCCAGTGAGCCAAAACTCACACGTGGTTTTGTTTACATTTGAGCAGTCATGCATCCGTTTTGTTTGCATCGATTTGTTTCACGTTACTCTCCATTTGAATGGGTGTGAACACAGTTATGTTGGAACTCTTAGAGGGATTAAGGGTGGATGCCATTCCCAACACCCCGCTGAGAGCTTGAACCCCGTTAGACGTTTTGTACTCGAGGACTCTACCACTAAGGCACCGCGAAGCAGTCATGTGTCCATTCGCCTCTCAGCTCAAAGATATAAAAATAGGGAGTTTCAAATCTCTCTCTCTCTCTCTCTCTCTCTCTCTCTCTCTCTCTCTCTCTCTCTCTCTCTCTCTCTCTCTCTCTCTCTCTCTCTCTCTCTCTCTCTCTCTCTCTCTCTCTCTCTCTCTCTCTCTCTCTCCCTTAATAAAGCTTAGTTCTTTGTTCACAGTAATTATAGACACATCATATATATCAATTATGCTTCCCCTTCCTCATGTAGAATACTCTTCTCTCTCTCTCTCTCTCTCTCTCTCTCTCTCTCTCTCTCTCTCTCTCTCTCTCTCTCTCTCTCTCTCTCTCTCTCTCTCTCTCTCTCTCTCTCTCTCTCTCTCTCTCTCTATATATATATATATATATATATATATATATATATATATATATATATATATATATATATATAATATATATATATATATATATATATATATATATATATATATATATATATATATAACCTACTAGTGCTAAATAAAGGTACATATATCCCACTCTTACAACATATATTTGCATATCCTAATTTTACAACATACATTTATATATAACCCGCTCTTACGACTTAGATTTACATATAGCATAATCATGCTACATATATTGAAATGTTATGCTACTACTACTAATAGTACTACTATTATTATTATTATTATTATTATTATTATTATTATTATTATTATTATTATTATTATTATTACTATTATTATTATTATTATTATTATTTTATTATTATTATTATTACATAATGATCAGTCCACAATGATCTGATATTTAAAACAGAATGTAAATTTTTTTTAGATATCTAAATTTATTATTATTATTATTATTATTATTATTATTATTATTATTCCGCATAATGAATATTATCTCGTGACATGATCTTCAGAATTGTTGGTCTAATCTCCATTAGACGTAAACATAAACACACAAAACAGCGCCATTAAAATGATTTACCACATTTAATTGTTCTTTTTCTTAATCATCCTTCTTTTCTATTCATTCTTCTTGAAATACATATTTTTTCTTCATTATTAGCTCACAATATATATATATATATATATATATATATATATATATATATATATATATATATATATATATATATATATATATATATATATATAGTAAGGAAGCCCATCAGTGAAACAAAACTTATAAAACAATGCTATATTTCGGATCCGAAATATAGCATTGCTTTATAAGTTTTGTTTCACTGATGGGCTTCCTTACTATTTAGTGCTGTATGCTAACAGTTTGTACTTATTTATAATATATATATATATATATATATATATATATATATATATATATATATATATATATATATATATATATATTTTTTTTTTTTTTTTTTTTTATTTATTTATTTTTTTTAATAATGATTTTTTTTTCTTCTTTTCTTTAAAGTTCATTTCGTAATTAGTAAATTTTTTTTCTCTTTTTCTTCTTTAAACTACTTTTTAAATATGTTGGTAAAACCCACACTAAAAACATTATTTCGCAAACACTATTTTTTCTGTCACTGAAAAATCTCATTACCTCTATTTCCACGTGTGATATAATTATTCCTTCAGCTCTTTTCTTATGAACTTGTTATACCCGAATAAATCACATAGCTCCCCTTTGACCCCCTTTTTTAGATACCCAGAAATACCCTATGACTACCCTCATCCGGGGGAGGATGAGAGCGTGTAGGGCGAGAACTAAGGATTTGGCAGCAACATTGCTTTTGTGTTGCATGTTAGATGTGTGTTAAGTTGCCCGTCAGTAGTGTTGCGCCCCTTCCCCTTACAAAAAACGCCACCACTACCTCACAACCCTTCAGAAGCTGAACTATCACTGACTGACCCCTTCACACAATACCTCTCTGGGTCCACAAAACCCTGCAACACGCCACAACTAAACCACATGACGCAGAGATCATAATAACAATCAACACACACATACATGCACACATAGACACACACATACATACATGCACACATAGACACACATATATACATGCACACACAGACAATCATGGGAGACCCCAACACTAAATCTCTTATTAAGACACGACGATGCAAAAAAAAAAATAATTATAATTGTTGATTATTATATTTATGTTATTTTATTTTTATTTTTATTACTCTCTAATTAGATATTTTCATATTTCTCTCTATAATGTGTACTTGAGAAGTGTGGAGAAGTTTCATACTTGCGTGTGCTGCGAGGAATCAATGGTAACTACAAGACAGGTAAATTGTTACTACCGCACTGTCTTCAATAACAATGTAGCATAGTAACTACATGTGATTTACACACACACGCTCACGCACATACATGCACACACACGCATATGTATGTGTATGTATGTATACACACACATACACACATTAGGAGACGGGAAGATACGAGCTTTGGGCTCTTTTCCGTAAGCACAATTAGGTAATCACACACACACACACACACACACACACACACACACACACACACACACACACACACACACACACACACACCACTTGAAAAAGCACATAGCTAAGCTTGAAAAAGTTCAAAGACATGCCACGAAACTGGTGCCAGAAATACGCAATCTCAGTTATGATGAGAGGCTGAGGGAATTAGACTTACCATCACTCGAAGCTAGAAGAGTGAGGGGGGATATGATGACAGACTTTAAATTCCTTCATGGTTATGATAAGAGTGGATAGGGATCGATATTTTGATATGGCTGGCTCTAGAACTAGAGGTCATAGTTTGAAGCTTCGTAAGAAAACTTCTTTGCAGGATGTAAGGAAATACTTTTTCAGTGTAAGAGTAGTTGATAATTGGAATTGGCTAAGCGAGGAGGTAGTTAATGGTATCTCAATCCATAGTTTTAAGGACCGGTATGATAAGTATCACTAAGTCTAAAATGGAACCGATCAGGAGACGGGAAGATACGAGCTTTGGGCTCTTTCCCGTAAACACAATTAGGTAATCACAATTAGGTAATCACACACACATACGGCACTTTAATATAAACAGCTCTATAGCAATTATCATAGTTTGAGTTAGTGAAGATAAGTTTCTAAATGATCGGGTAATCAGTTAATCTAGTGAGTTGATTGAAGTTACTATAGGGAAAACACCTCAACCCCTTGTCTTTTTATCCCCAGAAGTTCTTTGCGAAGTAACCTCCTCAGGGAATCGAACTCAGCACTTCCCTGGTGTAAATGCTGACCCCTATCATAGTGTGTTGTAGGCGTGGTCTCCCTCAAAGGGGAAAATGATAAACCTTGTTTTTCCTTTCTTATCCTGCAAATTTCCTTTTTCGATACGAAAAGTTTTCCTTTTAGTCATATTCTTTTTTTCACTCGAGCGGTAATAAATTCATTCTACAGCTTTTTAATATATATTTTTTTTCAGTATTGGGTCATGCTACTTGCTTACATGGCGATTTGACATTACGCTGAAAAGGTATTATTATTATCATTATTATTATTATTATTATTATTATTATTATTATTATTATTATTATTAGTAGTAGTAGTAGTAGTAGTAGTAGTAGTAGTAGTAGTAGTAGTAGTAGTGATAGCAGCAGTGGTAGTAGTAGTAGTAGTAGTAGTAGTAGTAGTAGTAGTAGTAGTAGTAGTAATAGCATTAGTAGTAGTAGTACTCTGCGTGGTGATTATAATGTAATTAACGTGTTATATCCGACTATACATAGATTAACACAATGAATCATACCCAGTAGACTATGTCTGTGTCGCTATTAAGCCCCACGTAGATGGGGGTGGACACAGAATGGTTGGAAAGAAAAGATGTTCCAGCTAATCATCCTATAAGATATTGTAGAGTGACTTTTTCCCATTTGAGGGAAATTCATTTCAAATCTTCAGTAGGAAATATATAAAAAAAAAAAAATATTGACAGGATTTCCTGCTTTTGAACTCATTTTGGGGACGGTAATTGTGTCTTGCGACTGTACAACGTTTTCTCTCTAAGGAGGTTACCGATAATAATAATAATAATAATAATAATAATAATAATAATAATAATAATAATAATAATCTGAATACTATTTTGCAATTTTATCTCTCTCTCTCTCTCTCTCTCTCTCTCTCTCTTCTCTCTCTCTCTCTCTCTCTCTCTCTCTCTCTCTCTCTCTATTCGTTCTGCATCAACGTTCACTCTATTTACTTTCGGTAGGAAATAAATTTTTCGCTCTGAAGAGGGGTTCGAACGCACTTCCTCTCCGTGGAAGCTCAGTGGTCGAGTGCACGAGTCGGAAAGTGACAAGATTTACCAACAAGGATTCGAACTTGCGCTGGGCGTTAGGAAGGGCAACAAGGCTTATTTCCCTAGCTTCAATCTCTCTCTATATCTACCCCCATTTGAATAGGGACTAATTTTAACACCTAAACCAGCATATATAAAACGATTGTTGCATAGTTTAAGCTTTTTTTTTCTCACAACGGAAGGTTTTGAATTGGATTGTGTACGGGATCCTAGCCATACACGAACCGCGTCAGATGCATTTATGAAATCCATTTATGTGTGTCTAGCTAACTAACAATATGGTATCCTAGGTTTACACTATTTAAAAAAACGGGCCTCGGTCTTCCTGGGTTGATTTGTTGTTATCAACAGTGTCAATTAAATCAAATTATCACTCCTTCAACTATTCTTCTCTTCCAAAAGTGGTGAGCTTTAACTTAGATGAAAGAGAGAGCTTGGCACAGTGCCTTATGCTTAGATTTACTAATTATTATATTGATTTTATGCTGGGGACTGCGTTACTCTTAATTCTCCAGCTCCAACCTGTCTCTGTCCACTCCTATTCGATTGGAGAATAATAGTAACACATGAAAGGGTAAGCATTGAATATCTATGCTATAATTATACATTTCATTTATATTGATTCAAGAATGCACATACACACACACACACACACACACATATCTATATATATATATATATATATATATATATATATATATATATATATATATATATATATATATATATATATATATCAACGTGTGTAAGTAGTAACCACTTGTGATACCGGGACGGTCATAGAAAACTGTTCTCATCGGACCTGGGCATCAAGAAAAAAATTCTAGAAAGAGAAAAGCGATGAAGAATGTTGTGACTTGTTAGATAGGAAAGGATAATAAGAGATTTGTAATGAATATGACAGAATATTCGGTGTAGATGTTGGCATTGAAATAGAACCGTAACTGAATGAAAACAGCATCTAGCTGTTCCCTGGCCAATCCTGTTCTAGTCCAAAAGAGACATTCACTTGTAGTATTGCAGCAGGCGGTGGTGCCATTGTTTTAAATTATATAAACATAATGTTTTTTTAGACAAGACATACATGACAAAATATACTTTGTAGTAAAATCGTGATTGCAGAATAACAGTTACATTTGGAGGTACAATTCCATTGTTGTTGATGCTAACAGAGTTTTCCTATTTTTTTTTTTATAGTAAAATTAGTATTTTCTTGGTGCCCGGGTCCGAAAAGGCGAGTTTTCTACGTCCGTTTCGGTATCACAAGCATAACAAATAGAAAAAAAAATCAAATCAATATCTAGAAACATCGTTGATTTACTAAGTAACAAGTTATGAATACACGAAGTACGTTATTTTAGTCATGCTGAGAGAGAGAGAGAGAGAGAGAGAGAGAGAGAGAGAGAGAGAGAGAGAGAGAGAGAGAGAGAGAGAGAGAGAGAGAGAGAGAGAGTAATAATAATAATAATAATAATCAAGTTAGTATTAAACTTTGAACTGTATTATTTCATGTTTCATTTCCAGTCATATTGAGAGAGAGAGAGAGAGAGAGAGAGAGAGAGAGAGAGAGAGAGAGAGAGAGAGAGAGAGAGAGGAGAGAGAGAGAGAGTAATAATAATAATAATAATAATCAAGTTAGTATTAAACTTTGAACTGTATTATTTCATGTTTCATTTCCAGTCATATTGAGAGAGAGAGAGAGAGGAGAGAGAGAGAGAGAGAGAGAGAGAGAGAGAGAGAGAGAGTAATGAACAAACTGAACAAAACAGAGCAGAGAAAAGGCGCATGTGATGGTTGGCGGTGGGAGTGGGGGGTATCCCCTACGGGGGGTTTATATCGTGGTGGGGGGATTCTCTCGTGGTGGCATAGTCTAGAGGACGATGCCGTAGGGGCAGGATCAAGGGCGGTAGTAGTGCATGAAGCATCTTCAGCAGTAGTGACTAGTGACAGTAGGAGGAGTTGTTGTCCTCTCCAGTCTCCACCATGGCGTTGGAGGACGACTGTTGGAGGGAGTGTTGTGAGTGGTTAGCTCGTATAAGACTCATTAGCCAGGACCACAGTTTGGTCTCACAAAGTGCCACATTTGTGGATTTATGTCGGTTTCTCAGGGACGGTGTTATGATTTGTAAGATACTGCATATCATCGATGAAGATAGCATAGACCTCAGGGCCATCAACCAACGGCCTCAAAATGCTCAGGTGATTTCCTCATATTTGTAAATATGTAAAAAAAAAATAAAAAAAAAATAGAAGGAAGAGTGGTGTCATTTTGTGGAGTGATATCCACAGATATCAGTGCCGTATCTTTTGTGTGATTACCTAATTGTGTTTACGGGAAAGAGCCCAAAGCTCGTATCTTCCCGTCTCCTGATCGGTTCCATTTTTAGACTTAGTGATACTTATCATACCTGTCCTTAAAACTATGGATTGAGGTAGCATTAACTACCTCCTCGCTTAGCGAATTCCAATTATCAACTACTCTTACACTAACGGGTACTTCTTGTGACGTCAAGGAATCTATATACTAAAGTTACCACTTAAGTATTTATTTCCAGTTCTTTACATTTTTACATGTTATATTGATGAATGAGGTCAATTTGGAGTATATTTTTACGTTTACACCCGTCGCTCTTTGGAAGTGAAATTCATGTTTTCATTTTTTATGTATTTTGAACGAATCAGGTATTCAAAGCCATCATAAATATTTTCTAACTTAACCATACCTATCCCAGCCTAACCTTATCGAACCTAAACCGAGTAATTTACGATGGTTTTAAAGGTCATATTAAGTTGAATTTTTACTTTCACGCCCCCAACAGGCCCATGCAAAATAATGAAAACTTAACGAAATTGATATTTTTAGCTAACAAGGGTTTTGAAAAAACATTTTATCATTCCTACTTCAAGTGTAATGGCTATAGAAATTTTGTTCGACATTTTTACAGAATTCACCACAAATACTATTCAAATGGTATTTTGGAATTAAGTGAAGCATGTATTTTGTTATCTTATTGTCCTTTTTTTTTCATTAATTCTAAGGTCAGATTACATGGCAGTTGGCTGCTGCAGCATAAGATGCTAATAAGGGAGTTCTAGGCTTTTATATTGGTTTGCAAAGCAGTTCTTTTACTGTGGTTGGTAAGGCATTTGGTCGAGGTCATAAGCATTCCCCTGGCACTTGAACTTGTTGATGTTGTTCGCTGTTTTATGTGTTGCTGTTAAGACCAATTCAACTGTGATTGATATAGACAGGTTTGAGCTGGGGAGTGCTTTATGCCCATCCTAATAACTGGCGATGTGCTCAAAGAGCGCAGAATTCATCCTCAAATTAACAGTGGAGAATGTCTATTTTTGAGTCAAAGAATAATCTATATAAAAAGTTCTAATTACCACCATTATGGTCTCATGTCTAAAATAGATTGTGTTAATTGTGATTATATGCAGAATACCAATGTTAATCGTAATTGCTCATATGACACCAGATATTTCAGGCAAAATAGTTTTTGATTGTGTAGTTCTGAGGACTTTCGTGTGTAAGCTGTATGTGTATATGCATTTTGTGTCGCTGTTGATCCCTGTTCGAATAGAGGACAAGTTGGAGCTAGGGAATTTAGGCTGGATGACCTTCCTATTGCTCAAGGTGAGGGCTCACGGCGTTGTCACTTCCCAAGTCAAGCGTTCTAACCATTGTGGTATCATGGTCATACTGTACTGTATCTGTTTTTAAAATATCGCGTGTCTTTTCCAGCCTGAATCTAGTTGAGTGTATTTGACTGAACACAAGACAGTTTTTTTATATTTTTTTTCCCTGGTGGAGCTGATGGAATTGGTAATAGTCTGTTGCTGACGGCTATGTAGGAATATTGTGGCCTTAAGGTGCTGTTCCCCGTTAGGACTTCGAGGGCTGACCATACGCAAACTTATTACGTGAAGTTTATGTACAATACGGGCAGGTTTGGTGGTGATTTTGTACTGTATTGATGTTTTACGTGAACATCAATGTAAAAATACTCTCCAGAGTAAAGAAAAATTAATTCATATTATAACTCAGTACGATGTAAGTCTAAGTGACCTGTTCCGAGTCGCAAGTTATATTCTTAATTTTAACTATCATCCTGGCTCAGTATTAGATTTTACTTCGCAATTTACATTATATTACAATAATATATTTAATTTAGTGTTCAAAAAGTTGTCCACTTCTATTTACCCATTATCATCCAATAATAATAATTTCCTTGTACAAGTAGTGTTTTATTTTTTCTTAAGGTGCTTGTGTAAGATATCGCTGTTCTTATAATAATATAATTGACATGGGGATTGTATTAACCTCTTCCCAAGCAAAAGTGAAGTACAGTGATCCCTCGTTTATCGCGGGGGTTCGGTTCCGGGACCGACTGCGATAGGTGAATATCTGCGAAGTAGGATCACCCTATATACATAGGTATTTTACATTTATTTTTCCGTTTACTGTATAAACCCTCCCTGTACTGTTAACAAACCACGCTTTACTTTATTAATAACAGCGTGCAAGCGCAAATTCATATGAAAGTGATAGGTAAACTTACCGTGAATGAGGTGGTAATGACATGGCATCGTTGAGAAGCTTGCAGAAGGTCACCGAACGAACCATATTATCATCATGTTCTTGTGAGATTTGTTGGAGTGCTTTCACGTGTTCATACATGGCTGCCAGACGTTCGAGTGTAAGGCCAGGTTCTTCGATTTCCTCGTGGCTAAGTTATGAAGTGAATTGAATATACAGTACATATGAAAACCCTTGATCATTATGAAGAAAATGGAAGTGGAGAGGCCAAGTATCCTATCAGTAATATTTTGAAATACAATATACTTTGGACTTTGCACAAACTGGTCTCAATACAGGTCAGTCTTCAGAAACCAATTGTGTTCCTTCTCGTTCTATGATGGAGGTGGATGGCATTGAAAACTGTGAATATGAAACTAATGCTCCCCCAGTAGAGGAAATCTCTTGTAAATCAGACGTTAAAGAAGATCTGCAGAAGCTTGAAATTAAAGAGGAGTCTGTTAAGGCAAAGGAAATGATATACTGATGCTCCCCCAATAGAGGAAATCTCTTGTAAATCAGACGTTAAAGAAGATCTGCAGAAGCCCCTTGAAATAGAAGAGGAGTCTGTTACGGCAAAGGAAATGATACTGATGCTTCCCCAGTAGAGAAAATCTCTTGTAAATCAGACGTTAAAGAAGATCTGCAGGAGCTGCTTGAAATTAAAGAGGGGCCTTTTGAGGCATAGGAGACTGTTATCGAAAGAACCCCTGTAGCATAACATATTAATAAGCACAACGCAAACTGCGCACATGTGAGTTAGACTGAACGAGTGAGGCGAGACAATGGAAGATGGTGGAGAACCAGACTTCAATCAAAACGCCAATCAGACCCCATGATACAGAACATACAGCAAAACAATTCTGTGATTCGTCGTCTCTCACCCTTTCAGCCATTAGCTTTCCATGAACTATCTCACGTAGGTGCGAGCCCTTGCGTTTTCCAAGACGCCAATACAGTGTACGTTATCGTACAGTATTTCACATGGTGCAATACTGTGAATGTATATGTTTAAATTTATGTTTTTTACTATTTTTTACTGTTTTATTACTCTTAGGCTAGAAAATACTTGTTTTGTCAATAAAGTAATAAAAATTTCAATATGTACTAGCTCACGTAGGTGCGACCCTTTTTGTTTTCTGAAACGTTGATACCGGTATCATATTTTACATGGTGTAATACTGTGATTATTTAAGTTTTTTACTATTTTTTACCGTTTTATTATTCTTAGGCTAAGAACTACGTTTTTTTATCAATCAAATATTGACGCTACTGGAAATTTTAATATGTGCTAGTTCACGTAGGTGCGACCCTTTGGGTTTTCCGAAACACTAATACCGGTATCGTACTTTCTATGGTGCAGAGTTACATGTTCAAATTTATGTTTTTTTTTTTACTATTTCTTACTGTTTTATTATTCTTAGGCTTGGAAATACATTTTTTTAATCAATAAAATAATGAAAATTTTTGTTTTCAGTAAAATAATGAAAATACTGAAATTTTTTATTTTTTTTATATTTTCCAATATACCCAGAAAAAAAAAACGCTATGCACTGAATTCGCGATAGGTGAACCGTGAAATTGCAAGGGATTACTGTATCTTGTTTTTGCTTATCTGACAGTTTTCAGTATAACGAAAGTATAACGAAATGGCTTCCCAAGAAGTTACCATATAAAATTATGCTCTGAACAAGTATTCCAACTCATTCAAAGCCTTCCAAAGGCAGAGACAAGTATTTTCGTGTTAATTGTATGTACGCCAATCCCAATTGCAACATCTCAGAATCAGGTGAAACGTATCACAAATAACTTCCTTCAATTTTTCTTAGCTTAATTCCTCTGGAGTTGCAAAGTTTACTGTAAGAGAATTTGCTGGTGAAGAGGTTAAATAGATATAGATGAAAGCAAATTTTTTTTTTTTTTTTATGATTGTGACACCAGGACGGGCCAAAAAAAATAAAATAAAACAGCCCCCACCGAGCCTGGGCACGAAGAATACATTAAGTAAAGAGTAACAGAGATGGAGAGTGTAATGACTTGTCAGAAGTGAAGGGATAACAAGAGGAGTGTAATGAATATCCAAGAATATTCAATTTTGATGTAGGCATAGAATATAACCGTAACTGAAGAAAGACTTAACATCGAACTGTCCTAGACAGTCCTATTCAAGTTTAAAAATCCTTCAGCTGTAGTATCGCAACAGGTGGCTGGTGCCATGGGCCAACCTACTACATTAAATGCTATCCTGAAGGCATGTATGTGAACAGTTATGGATTCCCTCACAATGAGCTTTCTTCAGATAATGTGATATCCCTGAATGCAAAGGCACGTTTTATGTGTCACAGTCCCCATTGGAATGGGAGTGGACACGGACATGTTGGATCCATGGGAGTAAGGTTGGATGCCCTTCCTGACGCCCTGTGGTAGTAATGAACCTGGGTTAGTTTCTTCCTGACTCACGCACTTTACCATTGAGCTGCCGTGGCCAGTATACCCTGATTCACTTTTAGTAGTGTCTCTCTGTACTTGCACACCCTGTACAGTATATGAAATTTGATCTGTTTGCAATCTAAAAATCTCTCCAAGAACCTATTGATATTCTTAGTGTGCGAACCGTGGTAGCGCAGTGGTTAGAGAACTAGACTCGGAAAGTGAAACACCCTTATTTAAGCCCTTCGCGGAATGTTTGGAAGGGCATCCACCGTAATTCCCTAATTCCAGCCTGTCTGTATTCACCCTTATTCAAATGGAAATTAATACTGACACCTAAAATGGCAAATTGCTATTCTGAGTTAATAGTGCATGTGCATTTTTTTTTTTTATAGCAAAGTGGCTAACCAAGAAATATATGTTAGAGTTTTTTTATGCTGTGTTTATGCCACACAGACTGGTTGGAGCTGAGGAACTGAGTGGATGCCCTTTCTAATGTCCTGCATGGGATCAGAAATGGGGTTGTCATTTCCTGAGTTGAGTGTCTAATCACTGTGCTACCACTGTCAGATTGTATTATTATTAAGTACCAATACTTAATTGCTTGTGTGCCCTTTCATTGTTAGAACGTATGAATGTGTCCATGAAAAAGGTAGGATGAGTTCCTCTACAGACAACTGCTCTTTATCTAACGTAACCTCATCTAATCTAAGCTAACCATGCTTATCCTATCCTACCCTAATGTAACACAGTATGAAATAATAAATAGTTCACATTGAACTTTTTTTATGCAGAATTTCTTAAATATAAATATTTCACTTTTATTTTATCAAACGGCAATCGTCAGCTTTGGCATTAAAATAGGTACAGTTGTCTTAAGAACAATTAACTTATGGAGTAAGTATCTGTACCTATCCATCAGACATAATAAGCATTTAGTGCAGTATAGCATAGAAATATCATTATATTGTTTCATTTAGAAAATTTATAGTATTAGTCATATATGTATTTTCATATAAAATTGTCATTTCTTTAAGCTAATATTAGATTTTTTGCAGTTTTTATGTATGAAAAATATTGGCATCTTCCTACAAACGTGTACAAGAAAATTTGACCTCAGCAAAGATGACCTCTTCGAACCTCAGATGCTCTTTGAATTATCTGATATTGGAAAGGTGAATATAAAACTGTAGACTTTATTGCAAATAATGTATACAGTATACTGTTGTTGTTGTTTGCCATTTTATGTTACTTTAATATACATTCGATCGTGGATGGACATAAACATATTGGAGCTGGGTAATTAAGGCTGCATGCCCTTCCTAACACCCTGCGTTGGACTCAAGCTTTGGTTTGTCACAAAGAATGGCCCTCTTAATGTTTATCTCTGCTTGATACAGATGAAGAATTGAAGTACTCTTGGTATAATAAATGTTATTTGTAATTCTTGTTTACTCCAGAGCAATTTAGTTTCATTCACAAGTTTTATTGTGAATATTAATCCTGATTATCTTTTCCTTGCTAAACATAGTAGGTGACTAAAAGAGATAAAGGAAAAGTGGTGGCAGGCTCTCCTGTGTGTGTGTGTGTGTGTGTGTGTGTGTGTGTGTGTGTGTGTGTGTGTGTGATTACCTAATTGTGATTACCTAATTGTGTTTACGGGAAAGAGCCCAAAGCTCGTATCTTCCCGTCTCCTGATCGTGTGTGTGTGTTAAGACCTTTTTACTTCCAATTTTTAACAGTTTATTCACTTTCACACGAGGCAACTATGGGTTACCATTAGTGGCAGCAACTAGTTCCCCCATAACTGGAGAAACCTCAGTAACCTCATATGAAAGAAGTGATTGGTTTGAGGTGAATGTTGGAGTACGTCAAGGTTTTATAATGTCTCCATAGTTGTTTAATGTATACATTGGTGGAGTGGAATGGGAAGTAAATGAGAAAGTGCTAGGCAGAGGCTTGGAGTTTATTGATGAAGAGTGGAAGCCTGTGGAAAGTGAATCATTTGCTATTTGCAGATGACAGTGCTACTGTGGTTGCTCTATTAGAAATTAAGTTTGCCTAGGTAACTAGCTTTCGCTGCTGATAGTGGCCATTAGTTGATTGTGCGAAAGCAGACTTAAGCGTTGGTTGGGTCTGTTTTAGTGTGTGATCTACACGTGCGCTTTTACTTGTATGTGAGCCACTTTACAAATAATAAATATTAAAGGAATTTAATAGACTCAACAAATGTCCCAAAGCACAACGACTTCAGGTTGAGTAAGTAGTGTTTCACAATATTGTTGAAAGATGTTGTGGATTAAGATAGTATGACTTGGAATCATTTATAACTCCTTGATATGTATTGAAATTAGTGGTGGGTTTCAGGTTGGATTTTAGAGATATTTCAGGGTATCATTGCTAGTAATGGGAATGAAAATGTTCAACCCCTTAACTAGAAGTTTTTGTAACCTGTATATGCTAGACCATCTCATTTAAAATTTAATCTTACCCTGCATTTTAAGCAGTCAACCTGAGAGCAAAAAAATATTATATCAGATTTATTGGTTAGGTTAGGTAACATACAGTATCTATTCTTTTGTAAGTTAACATAGATCACCTTCCCAACTTGTAGATCATATACTGTATTTGAGTAGGGCCATTATATATATACAGTATAGGTGTGTATGTATGTACAGTATTTGATTTTTTTTTTTTTTTTTTTGACTTTGCGCAGGTTCTTGCAACTCTCTCCAAGCTCAGCAAATGTCCCAAAGCACAACGACTTCATGTTGAGTAAGTAGTGTTTCACAATTTTGTTGAAAGATGTTGTTCATTTACTGGTATATGTTGATAAAGAATATTTTGAGCTGAAAAGTTGCTATTTAAATAGTACTGTAATTTCATGTGTGGATATGGTAACTGGAATAAGTTATAAAGAACTTGAATGTGAAGCAGATATGAAGTCCAATAGTTCATTCAAAAAGATAGTCTATATTTTTAGTCAGTTTAATTATTGTCTTAAATTTAATTTTTTTTTCTTATTAGTAACGCATTGCTTGAAGTGACGTAACTTAATGGCATGTAGTGATGTACTTTGTTGCTTGAAGTGACGTACTCATTGCTTGAAGCGATGTACGTTGTTGCATGAAGAGATGTACTTTATTGCTTGAAGTGACTTATTTTATTGTTCGAAGTGATGTACTTTATCACTCGAAGTGACATGCTTTATTTTTTGAAGTAAAGTAATTTACTGCTTGAAGTGACAAACTATATACTATAACTCGAGGTGACATACTTTATTCTATGAAGTCACGTACTTTATTGATTGAAGTGACTTACTTAATTGCTTGGAGTGATGCACTTTATTGCATGATGTAATGTACTTCATTGCTTGAAGTGACATACTTGTGTTGCTTGAAGTGATGTACTTTATTGTTTGAATTGGTGTACATTTTTGCTTGAAGTAATATACTTTATTGCTTAGTATGACTTGCTTTATTCCAGGGGATTTCCTGCAGAACAGATTTCTACCGAAGATGAGGAAAGCCCCTACTCGAATTTACCTAAGGATATTATGAAGTGAGTTAACAAGCATTGTTTGTAGTGTTAAGTGCCAGTATACTTTAAATACTTTTGTACGTGTGCCTGCTGTAGCAGGCTTACTGTTACTTGTTGTGCAGTTTAAAATATCCCTATTGAATTGTGAATTAAGCCAATGGCATTCTCTAATTTTAATAGACCAATGTTACCTAGGAACTTTCTTTTGCCTAATATGGGCTTATTATTTAAATTTTATGCCCAGTTTTGAGGATATGATTTGGATAAGCATTAAAATTTTTCACAACTTCTGTGAGAAGTATTACCTTAATGGACTACTTTTGCCTTTGAACATTCTAATGCCCAGGTTCGATGATATAATTTAAATTTTTTATGCTCAGTTTTGAGGATAGATTTTAAATCTTTTTGTTCCCAATTTTGAGGATATAAATTAAAAAAGTACAGTATATATTTTTTTTCGTAACTTCTTTGTAGGAATATAATTTTTAGGCTTTTGGCTTATACTACAGTAATAGCCATTATTTTTACTATTACACAGTATTGAAGATATAATTTGGATTATAGCTCTTCAGGATAATACTAATGATTTTCTGTTTGGTATAAGAAAACGTTTTATATTCCCAGGTTTGAGGATAAAATGTAAATTATAGTTAATGAGTATTGTACTTATGGTTTTCTATTGGTAAAGGAAAACTTCACAGCTTTATGATGAATATTTCATGTATTCGTGATTGAATAGGAGTATTAATACAGTATATTATCTCATGTAATCAGTAGGCTTTTAAAATGCAATTTTTCTATTTCTCTCCTTAAACAAGGTCTCAATTTTCGTTCATTGAAGCTTATTTAAATCACAGGTTCACACGTAGAGAGAATAGTACTGATCTCTATTACTGATAATACAACTACTGATCTGTTTTATGCTGTTATTAATTTCTGACTTAATATTCTCTATTTTACTACTTTTCATGTTGTTTTTGGATATAATCTACAGAATACTGCAGGAAATTTCCATTTAAGCTTTCAGGAGTCGAGTCTCTACTCATTTTGTACTTAAAAAATCATGAATTTAAATAGCGCACACCATTTTCGCAAATAGTTGAAAGTTGTTGGATGAACTGTGTGCTTTTGGCAAGCATTTGAATGCTTAGAAATGACTTAATGATTGACAAGACAAGACTAAGGTTAACTGGTTTAAACGTTTACATAGATGTGCTTATTTAATGTGGCTTTATCCAGTAGTATTTGACCTTAATTGACCTCTCTTGAATGATCATCTTTGTGTTTTACTACCCAGTCACAATGTGGAGGCACCCAATCCGCCTGTCGAGGCCTCACATGAAAGTAATGGCCACCCACAACCTTTGACCGAGCACCCGTCTTTCTTCTTTCCTTTACAAAGGAGACACAATTCTGAGGAAGCCGTTTATGAATCTTTGTGTTACGTAACACTTAAATCTAAAGAGGTATCTGAACTTCAGTTCTATGGGACGTGAAGTGGAAAAAATAAGTGTGCATTATCCAGTTAGCTTTCTTTGGGTGGTATGTTGTATGTGTGTATGCGTGAGTATAACATAATTGACAGCATGTCTGGTTTTGTTGTGTAGTACATTAATGATTTTAGATTTACGTGACGTTTCTGTTTATATATATATATATATATATATATATATATATATATATATATATATATATATATATATATATATATATATATATATATATATATATATATATATATATATTAACTTTTTCTGTGGACGAAGCATCTTCTCATAATTTAATTTAATCTTGCATTTTGTATATTTTATCAATATTTTACTGATTATGGTTGTTCTTTTCTTAAAATTTTATTTATGTTGGTAGTGTCTGTTGATACTTTTATAGTACATTTTCTGAATAGGATGTAATGATCATATTTGTTAGGATGGGTTTTCATGTTGGGTCATGATTCGAGAGAGAGATTTTTTTTTTATATAGTTTTAGTTTAACATCTGTTGACGCCTACGGGATATGGATTTATGTTTGCAGTAATATGTAGTTTGTTAATATCATAATTTCCAGTTCAGACGCAAATGATTGTAAATTTTTTCATATAGAGGGAAATTATATTAGTTGATTGTCTTTTGTGTCGGGTTTTTGTATCTGTTGATCAAAAATTTTATATTTAGTAGTTTGGTTGTTGATATTTTATCAGGTCTCGTCATGTAGGCTCTATGCTATATGTGAATGCTTGATTTATATAACATTTCTTTCTGTAACTGTGAATAGGCAAAGTTTTATAGGTATTGAAGTACTGTTTTTAGGTACTGTGTTTTAATAATAGGCTAAGGGGGCTACTGTAGCCTGGTGATTGGAATGCTTGACTTGGGAGTTGACAGACCCGTCAGTGAGCCCACAGTGGGGCGTTAGGAAGGGCATCCAGCCTTTATTCCTTGGCCACACTGTCTCTGTCCACATCCATAATTGGGACTAATTGTGCCACATAAAACGAAGATTATAATTATTCTAACAGTAGGCTAACTTATTTTCTTGTGAAAAATTAGTATAATAGCATCATAAACCCTTATCACTAGCTAATACCTTGTTCTCCAACATTCTAAGCTTTCATCTTGTCTCTCTTCTCTATTTATTATACTTTATCTTAATACTGTTTTATTTATAGGATTTTTCCATTTTTTACTTCTCTGTAATATTTTCAATTAAATCTGCTGTATACCTTAGGTACACTTAAAGAAATTTCTTATTTTGGGAGGTAATCTCCTATGTGACCGAAGCAAGAACCCTCGTTCTCGTGTGACAATGCAACATATACTCACTGGGCGCTTTGTGGGAAAGTTTGGGAAATAAAGGCATATGACTTATTTTTTACTACATACCGTAGTTTATGGCATGTTTATACAGATACCCTCCTTTATCATTCAAATTCTCCTTTCTTTGGCTAATGACTTTATATTTTCAGTGCTGTTTTCGGCTGATTTTTAATTATGTTTTAAGGATTTTTTTCGTACATTGTGAATATTATTTTGGGCGCTTTTTTCAGTGTTGGATAATATTATTTGTTTGAGGTATGTTATAAATCTGGAAGTGTGTTGCAATATTATATATGTACTTTCTCTTATACATACAATGTCTTTAAGCCCCCCTAGTAAGAGGGGGTTGCTGAGCCAAAGCACACTTGTTCCTCATCAGCAAAACGTACCTCTATCACTCCTGCTAAATCATTTATCCATATGAGCTGAGAGGAGGTATGTTTAGCTTATGGTGTTCTTTGACTCTTCCACTTCTCTGACAGGGGTGATTATGGCCATTGTGTATAAAGAAAAACTTCCTACAAATGAGTGTTTGGTATATGAATATGATATGTTGGCATCAGTGAAGTATTCCTATTAACTTAATATGGATTGGCTTGCTTTAATGCATGGCAATAGCAGTGTCATGGTTGACTATTAATTTTTATGGCTCACTTTGATAAGAGTAATGCAACGGAACTAAAAGAAAAATATTTTGACTACCATCTTTAATGAGTTCAATTTCCTCACATAAGCTGTTCCCACTCTGTCTATTTGTAAGCTATAGACCCTATCTTTCCAACTGCAGTAACACAGTGGTTAGGGCACTCGACTTGTGAAGTGACAAACCTGCATTTGATCACACCATTGGGCTTTAGGTAGAGCATCCAGCCTTAATTCCCCAGCTTCAGCCAGTCTACATTCACCCCTATTCAAATAGGGGATTAAAAGTGACACATAAAATGGCAAAGAGAGACCTTTTCTTTATTTAGAGCTACCGGACAAGCAATTTTTGCTGAAATTAGATGCTAATTTGTGAGGCTACTTTTCTATGATTGATCCCATGCTTGTAATTGTGTACTCATAGTGCTTGCCATATTGACAGTGATTATATTTAGAAACATGAGTCCCTTCATATACTGTGATGCCTGGCTATGAGAATCTGTAGAAACCACCTTGGAAGGTTGGACTCAGGACTTCTTGGAAGTGAACCAGAAGTTGATCATGAAATTATTCAGATCCTTGTGGTTTGGGAGAAATAGTGGTTGTGGAAGGGTATTTTGGCAGCCATTTATCCTCAACTTCCACGGGGAATTACCTTCCTTTGTATATTTATGTATGTCTTGTGTATGCAACATTTTATTAGCTTCAAGACAAAATATATCAAAGGTTAAGATGAGTAAGGTATACGAAAGCCAAATGGCATCGTTCCTACTATTAAAGTTGTGGTTACCTTGCTAGAATCAATAGAACACATCATCTCAAAAGAAAAAAAAAATCAGAGTACTGTATATTTCAAGTTTATCGGTTTTGGGATATGGTGAAAGAGGTGAGATTGAGATGGGGTGGGGATATGGTGAGGAAGGTTAACGGGTACAGTGGGAGAAAGTTGCTGAAGATGGAGGTGCCAGGCAAGAAGGGGAGAGGTAGGTCAAAGAGAAGGTTTATGGATGTTGTGAGAGAGGACATGAAGTTATGTTTAGACAGAGAATAGGGCGATATGTTTCTCTATAAGGGAAAGGGTAATTTTGGGAGGAGATCTAAATGGCCACTTGGGAATTGGGAGGGCTGGGATAGGTAGAGTTCATGGGGGCTGGGGGGTGGGCGAGAGAAATGAGGGGGGAGAGAGGGTGATTGATTTTGCAGTGGCATTTGATCTGGCATTAGTCAACACATTCTTTGAGAAAAAGGAAAACAGATTGATTACATACAGTAGTGGTGGGAGGGAGAGCCAGATAGACTTATTGTTGTGTAGGAGAGACCATCTGAAGGAGATTAGCGACTATAAAGTAATAAATGGGGAGAGAGTAGCAGTGCAACATAGGATAGTAGTAACCGATTGCAGGCTCAGGAAATGTAGGAAAAGTAAGAAGCCGAGGATGGACCCAAAGATAAAGTGGTGGAGATTGAAAGATGCAGAGCTGAGAGCTATGTTTAAGGGAAGAGTGTTGGAAGAGATAAGGTTGCATGAGGATATACAAGAATGGTGGACAGAGAATAGTAAGGTGATTTTGAGGGTTGGTGAGGAGGTACTTGGAAAGTCATCAGGAAGGAAACCCCCAAATGATAAAGAGTCATGGTGGTGGAATGAGGAAGTGCAAGAATGGGTGAAGAACAAGAAAGAAGCTAAGAAAAGGGCAGATTTATCAGGCCTGGAGCAGGATAAAGAAGAGTACAAGCAGGCAAAGAAGGAGGCAAGGAGAGTAGTAGCAAAAGCAAAGACAGAGAAATTAAATGAAGTCTATGAAGAGCTGGAAGCACCAGAAGGAGAGAAGAAAATATGGCAAATTGCCAAGGCCCGAGAAGCTGCATCCAAGGACTTGACCCAAGTAAGACAAATAAAGGATAACCATGGAGTAGTTCTAGCAGAAAAGGATGAAATAAAAAGCAGATGGGAAACTTATTTTGAAGGATTACTAAATGAAGAGAACCCAAGAGCAGTATATGAAGATGGACTTTCAAATGAAGCAGTTAAAACAACAGTGGCTAGAAGAGAGGTAGAGCGGGCAGTAAGGAAAATGAAAAATGGAAAGGCAGCAGGACCTGATAAGATGCCAGTGGAGGTATGGAAGAGTCTTGGAGAGGAAGGCATAGATATCTTGTGGGACTAAATGCAAAAGATCTTTAGTCAGGAAAAGATGCCAGAGGAGTGGAGAGGAAGCTTAATCATCGCAATCTATAAAGGGCAGGGAGACATTCAGGAGTGTGGAAACTATAGAGGGATAAAGTTGTTAAGTCTTACTATGAAGATATGGGAGAAGATCATGGAGAGGAGACTCAGAGAGGTAACGACAATTGGAGATGAACAGTTTGGCTTCATGCCTGGAAGAGGGACAGTGGATACCATATTTGCCTTGAGACAAATAATGGAAAAGCATCGGGAGAAACAGAAAGGACTGCATATGGTCTTTATTGACCTGAAAAAGGCATTTGATCGAGTACCACGTCAAGAGGTGTGGAGGTGTATTAGAGAAAAGGGAGTCCCCGAGAAATATGTAAGAATCATCCAAGATATGTATGAGAGGGCAGAGGCAAATGTTAAGAGCAGTGTGGGCTTGACGAAAAGTCTCTCAGTAAATGTTGGTCTGCATCAAGGGTCTGCTTTGAGTCCATATCTATTTGATCTGGTCTTGGATGTAGTAACCCAGGGTATTAGAGATCAGCCTCCATTGTGTATGCTCTTTGCATATGACATTATACTGTGTAGCAACAGACGAGAGGTAGTGGAGGAGAAGCTTGACGAGTGGAGAAGAGTGATGGAGGATAGAGGACTGAAAATCAGCAGGAAGAAGACCGAGTACTTGAGTTGAGAGATGATGAGGATGGGGAGGTGTTGAAAAGTTCAAGTATTTGGGATCAACAGTAGCAGAGGATGGTGACCTAGAGTCAGAAATAACCCACAATACAAGCGGGATGGAAGAACTGGAAGAAAGTGTCTGGGGTGCTGTGCGACAGGAGAATAGGGATTAAGTTGAGGGGTAAAGTGCACAAGACAGTTGTGAGACCTGCGATGATGTATGTAGCAGAGATATGGGCAATAAAGAAGACACAAGAGATAAAACTGGATGTGGCAGAGATGAGGATGTTGAGATGGATATGTGGGATGACAAGAAACGATAAGATCAGAAACGAGGTAATCAAAGGTACCTCAAAAGTTAGAGAAATATCAGATAAGATACAAGAAAGTAGACTAAGATGGTATGGTCATGTCGTTAGGAGGGATGAACAGTATGTTGGGAGGAGAGTGATGGAAATGGATATACTGGGTAGGAGAAGGAGAGGGAGACCAAAGCGTAGGTGGATGGATTGCATCAATGATGACCTGAGGTCTAAAGGTTTGTTGGGTGATGAGGTATGGGACAGAAAATATGGAGAACACTGGCCAGAAACATCGACCCCACATAAAAGTGGGAAAAGATGTAAAAGAAGGAGACAATTGATCCACTGTGACCCCTGATGGTAGAAGCCAAAGGAGTAGATGAATATATATTTTATGTTTGTTGAAATATATTGGTATTAATTTGGTTATTCTCGACCGTGAAAATACGTATTGTAATGGATAAAAATCTAATATTCACTTGCCAGTCTCTCTTTAGGGTATCCATTTTATTGTTAAATACATATATATATATATATATATGTTTACAAGTTAGAAATATAAGAGGATTATTTGGCTTTAACTCTACTAGACTGGGGAGATGACTGACCCAAGATCGAGCCCACAGTGGGGCAATAGAAATAGCATCCTGTCATAATTCCCCAGCTCCGAAGCTGCCAGTGTCCACCTTTTAATGGGGATCAGTGATGGCACATAAAACAGCAAACGATTTTTTGTTTACTCTATTTTCTTTCAGTAAAAAATATTGTCATACTATCATTTGAGAGTGGGACAGGTATCGTTGTTGAATGATATTTTGATGTTTAAGTGTCTTCACTTATTATCCAAGTGAAATTATCCTCCTCCCTATTTCATAGATTGCTATCGATCACTTATATGATTGTTAATTCGGATTATTTTGTGCATTACTCTTATCAGAATGGGTAGCTTTTACTTGTTATGTGGTTAGATATAGTTTGTCTATATTGATGTATTGCTCTGCTGTGCAGTGGCCCCGAAGATGTGGAGAGCAACTACTGGGATGAAAAAGAAGCGTATTGTTTCATTGATGAAATATACGCGGGACTCAGGCTAGCACCTGCCAACAAACAACAGGTAAGTTCATTTTATGATGATCTTTATGCAGTCACGATTCCTTTCCAATGCCTACATCCACACCGAATATTCTGGCATATTTGTTACATATATCTTCTTATCCCTTCAGATTTGACAAGTCACAACACTCCCTGTCTTTGTTTCTCTTTGCTTTCTTTCTCATCATTATTATACATTACTTCGACTATTCTTTCAGCCTATCTTTTTTAATTATTTATCATTCTCATATTTCTGCCTTGTCCTAAAGCTGTTTCTTTTTTATGTATTCTCTCTTTGTGCCCAGGTCCAATAAGGGCAATGTTTTCGGCCCATCCTAGTGTCACTCTTTTAAAGAAAAAGATAAAACAATGTAATGCAAAAGACATCTAAACTCTAAACTGAAATTCTAAATGCCAGAGGCATGCAAACCTTACTCTCTATGCAAGAAAACAGTGTTATTCAAAGGACATCTCAATTCTACTCTGGAATTTTAAAAGACGGAGGCATTCAGACCTTACTATCTATTCAAGAAAAAAATAAAATCAAAGGAAGTCTAAACTCTCAACTGAATTTCTAGATGACAAAGGCGTGCAGACCTCACTCTATGCAAGAAAACAATGTAAGTTGAAGGACATTTCTAAACGGAGTTTAGACAACAGAGGCATACGGGCCATACTGTCAATGCATAATCTTCAAAAGAACTATTTATTCATGATATTTCTTGAGTAGATTATAAATTCTTTATAGTAAGTTTATTAGCCTTCATTTGAGAAACCATTATAATGTAGCTAGCTCCATAAAAGCGACTTAAATTTCGACATTATTGATCATATACCAAGATAGAAAAATTGACTTCCACTTTGTCTTATATTTTAACCTATTTCTTCATAGGGGTGCTGTTTCTTGCTCGTCTTGTCCACCTTTAACTGTCGTGTATCCTGTTCCCTTAGCCCCATTTCCAGCATATCATTTGCTGTATCCTTCTATTGGAAGTTTGGCCTTCCTTCTTCACTCCTTCCCTCCATCTCCATATCCATAACTCAACGATACGCATGATCATCGTCTATTCTCATTACATGACAGAACCAAAGTAATCTTTCTTGAATTTTCTTTGAAACTTCCACTACTTTAACGGTCCCTCTAATAATGTATATTAACTACCTGTTGCTGCATGCCACTGCTTATAGACTTATGTGTGTTATTTTAACCCTTCTGCCTCGGAAATAAATGTCAGCATTATGCCCATTATGTCAAATATCAACCAAGATTTAAAAGAATATTTTTGGCGTCAACCAAGACTTAAATGGTTATATTTGGCATGTGACACTGCTTTTCCTATGGGGTAAGTCCACTTTCTACAGTTTGTGGTTGTATAATTTTTTTCAGACAGATCTGCTATGTGCAGAAAAAACTATAGATGCTTGCACACTCGTAATGAGTACCTGTGGCTTTGGTTTTTGCATAGTCAGTGTTGTGATTTACGGTTTTTATTACAAAATTTAATTTTGCTGCTAGTAAATTTGTCTTGGAAAGTTTATTAAGCTTCATTTTAATATAATTTTTTTTTATTATAATTACTATTATTACCCTCATAAGCCAAGCAACAAGCCCAGCTGAAAAAAGTCAAAAACACTATAAACCAGATGGTTGCAGCAGGAGAAGCCACTTTGTTGGGAAGAGGAAAAAGTAAAAGATAGAAATAAATAAAATATACACTGGTATAGCTCAGCATTGCAGTATTACTACTTTTATTTGCCATTGGCATACTTCTTGTCTAAAAGCAGCCCTGGAACCATACACTGCGGAAAGTAGTGACTGCACTTATAAGCTTCTAAGATAATGCATTTATATTGTCCTATGGGAGGGCAATAAGAAGGGCATTCAGCCTTAATTCCCCAGCTTCAATCCCTCAGTGTCCACCCCCAAATGGGGATTACTTGTGAAACAAAGCGTAAAGAAAAAAAAATATTTCTTGATGTCGTTTTGAATTAGAAATCTTTTATACTAGTTCGTAATATAAATTTTAATTACTGTACTATTTCACTTTTCCTGGTGTACACTTACAAATCTTAATGATGAAAATCTTAAAGAAAAACTTTTTATGTCTATAGGGTAATTAACTCAAAACATACTAAATTATTGCATCAGTTATATGTTTATTAATTATAATAGTATTATGATAATGGAAAACTGTCTGTTTCTGCAAAATAATAGACTTCATACATATTTAAGTACTCATCCGTTCTCTTGCATGTATACAAGTAAATACTGTACTCCTGCAGATAGAAATACCAAATAAGAATGTGGTCTCAAATCTCTTATTTTGTACATCTTATCTAAATTCTGTGATTTCATGTATTATTTATTTAATAGGAGTACTTCAATTGCAGGAACCCTCTAGAAGTAAACCAAGGGAAAAACGTGATTTATGCCTACAGGAACTGGTAGAGACTGAAGGCAACTATGTTCAAGCCCTAGAGATGATTGCTAGTGAGTTTTATAGACCTTTAAAAGGGCTCATCAATGAAGAGCAATGTAGGAAAATTTTTAGTACCATACCGGTAAGTTATATATATTATTATTTTTCAAAACTGCAATTATTATTATAATTATTTATTGTTATTATTGTATTATTATTATTCCTGGGAGCTAAAAGGAGTGGTTGAGGTATGTGTGGATCATGTTGAATGCTTGTTTCTTGGCTCGGCCAATCTCCTTGCAAGGGGGAATGACACTATGTATATGTATGAATGGGTTACCCATCATTTTACTGTCATTATTATTACTATTATTATTATTATTATTATTATTATTATTATTATTAATGTTATTATTATAATGCAACTTGGTGAGGAAAAGGAAAAGGAGAAGTTTGAGAAAAGTGAAATTATATAAAACGATTCATCTCAGTATTTCATTGCTGTTGGAGAAGTACTGTATTTCTAGTTTGTCATAAGGACCGACTTATAGATATAAGGGTGTAAAGAGCTGGTGATCCCAACCCTCTTGAAATATATTTTCCACCACGTAACAGCTGGCAAATCCTTCATATCCTCAGAGGACTCTGGTGTAGGAAAATAGTATTAGTCCCTTACCTCCTTCCCATATTGTTTAGTTACAGTCACCCAGCTAGTTTTAGCAGCATATGGCTTCACATTAAAAAAAGAAAATAAAAACTTTTTTGCTTTGTGGTTGGTCAGGAATTGCTTATCAGGTCTCAGAGGATTGCCAGAGGGAATGCTTACCATACTCTGCTGCATTTTTTAAGCCATTGGCAGTGCAGTGCAGTGGTTAGAGAGCTCAACTTTGGGAGTGCTGAATCTGATTTTGAGCCCTCCTCTGGGTATTAATAAGGGCTTTCAGCCTTAATTTCCCTCATAGCTCCAAGCTGTCTGTGTTCATCCTCATTAAAATATGGATTAATGGATATGTATTAGATGACTGTCAACTACAAAATAGTGTAGGTAAAGACTGACAGATTATGGTGATACCCTGATACCTCTGTTTCTACTGTACATATTCAGTGAGATTCGGCAGCTTTTGAGAATAACAGCACAATATATACAGTGGTGGCAATCCCCCTTGTATGGGGGGGGGTGAGTCAGAGCACGTATTCAATATTAGTTGATATACTTTGATCACCCTGCTTAGCTACTTTTGGGATAAAATGCTGCCACAATTTCCCCCCTCCTTCACCCTGCTTGGATCACCAACAGGGTAACCAAAATGGATCTTCTCCCATGAGGCCCAACCACTGCACCTGCTTAACTCTCACCACTATGATGAAAATCTGTGGTAACCTTATAATCATTGGTTTGATAATGCCAAATTTATTGCAGTAAATGTCCAAGACTGATCACGGTCTTATTGCAGAAAATGGCCAAGATTTATCATGATGTTACTGCAGAATACGGGCAAGACTCATCATCTGTTTATTGCAGAACATGGCAAAGACTCATCATGTATTTATTATAGAAAGTGGCCGACACTCGACTCATCATGGTTTTATTGCATAAAATTGCCGAGAGTCATCATGTTTTCTATTCATAATATAACCGAGACTCATCATGTATTAATACAGAAAATGCCCAAAATTTAAAATGTATATTAAGTAAGAGGAACTGATTAGCTTTCATTCATCCTCTTTTTATTGCAGGAAATGGCCAAGACTCATTACATTATCCATCAAGGGCTTAGAAAGGCTCAGAATTCCAGTAACTACACAGTATCTCAGGTCTTCCTAAATAATCAAGAAAAATTACTCATATATGGTGAATATTGTGCCAATCTCTCTCTTGCACAGCAAGAGTTAGAGGATCTCATGAATAACAATGAACCGGCTCGTAATCAAATTCAGGTGAGATCTAACCGCTTTATTATTCATTGTTGTTTAAGTTTATTACTAGAATACATAGGTCACTGTCATTTTAAGGCTTAAAATTCAGGTTGTTTATTTTCTCTAAATATGGGGGCTACGGTAGCTTGGTGGTTGAGAGCACCAATTGGGAAACGAATTATGTGGGTTCCATCCCACTGTAGGGGATTAAGAAAGGCATCCAGCATAAGTACCCCAGCTCCAACATGCCTGTGTCCACCCCTATAATGAGAATTGAAATTAATGCTTAAAATTTTACGAAAAAAATTTCCTAATGTTACTTTCATTTGTCTCTCCAAAGGTGTCAAAAACAACCTTAATTCCCCAGCCCCAATTTCTTTGTCAACCCCTGTGGCGGGAAATAATATCGACACGTAAAAATGGAAAAATAAGTGCATATTATGATTTTTCTTTTGTCTCCAGAGGTGTCAAGACAATGTAAAGGAGGGAAAACACCAGCTCCGCGAGTACTTGGTAGTTCCTCTGCAAAGAATTTTAAAATACCACTTACTGTTACGAGAACTTATGCGTTGCACAGTGCAGGTAATTACATCATTCCGTTTCCCCTCTGCAGTTCATATTAATTCTAAGGCATTTGTAGAATGTAAATTAGTAGAAGGAAAGCAATCAGTTTTCATTCATTTTACCTGCAGCACATTTTAATTCTAACCAGAAGTAAAATGTAAATTGGTATATTTGACAAAATATACATAAATGTGGAGACCATGGTAGCACAGTAGTTAAAGCATTTAACTTAGGAAGTGACAAAGCTGCAATTGAGCCCACTACAGGGTGTTAGTAAGGGCATCCAGCCCTAACTTCCCTGCTCTAACATATGTGTGTCCACCTCCATTCGAATTGGGATTATTAGAGACATGAAACGGCAAACAAAGAACAAGCTGTCACTTGTCAGGCTTATGCAAAGCATATGTCATTTGATTCTGAATTTTGTTTAGTTTATTATGTATTCAATAATGTCTTTGTTTGGTTTTCTCTTTTCAGACTCATAGTGATTATAACACCCTTAAAGAGGCCTATGAGGCCATGGTTGATCTTGCAGACTATATAAACGAAGTAAAAAGAGACAGTGAAATGCTGCAAATTATAAGAGACTTGCAGGTAATTTGCTGTTATCAAGTAGAAGACATGATATTTAATCATTGATATCACCTGAGAAGTGGGAGCTATGATGGCTCATTTCTAGATCACGTGAGTCAGGAAGTGACTAACCTTCTTTAGAATATTACCAAGGGCATCCAGTCTTAAGCTCTCAGCTCCTACCTGTTTGTGTACCCCCATTCATGGGGATTGATTGTAATGCATAAAATGGTGGATTAAAACGGCTCTCTCCCCTGAGTAGTAAATAGAACTAGTGTCATTTTGCAAATCATTCGAGACCAGTGGGTACTTTGTTGTTATCAAACCTGAAAAGTAAATAATGATAGAGAATTGGGTTCTTGTAAAGATGGGTACCCCTGGGTGCTCTAGGGTTCATCATATTTACAAGGCAGATCATCTTACCTAATCTAAGGTAACATTTAGCTTTACATGTGGCTCTGGGGCTTAGTCATCTTTACAAAATCCGAGACCTTTAGTTAATTTACTGGTATTAACTATGTTTTTTAACTGCTGCCAGATCGGAACTAATACCTAAGTTTCAAAAGTTTAGTTACTGTTTTAGGAAGGGCATCCAGCTTTAATTCTCGAGATCCCCTCTAATGGGCTCTAATAGGGACACATGAAATGAGATTCAGTATTCCATGCTTGTTATAGGAGGCCACTGAATTTCATAGAGGAACAAGGGCTGGTAGTCCTGCCCTTGTTGAAGTAGGTCTTCATGTTTTGAAAAGAAATCTCTTTCACTGGTTTTGGGAAAGAGAAATTTTTGATTGTGTTTCCTGGATTATTGCAAGCAGTAAGCATCAACAAAATATTTGAACTTTGTCATCTGTATTATTTTATCAGTTGTAGATACCCCTTTATATTTAACAAGGTATACCATATCTGAACGAAAAATAATTTTTTTATTTTCAGAGTAGTATTATGGACATTCCACACGAATTCAGTAAAATGGAAGCATTGGGAAAGTTGAGGCACGATGGAGATATCAAGATCGAAAGCCATCCTCACCCAATCAAACGAAGGTTTGTTGTTATGTTGACCTGTTTCTTATATTGTTTTCAGTATTTATTTAGGGTGCAAAGAGCATTGGATGCACATGGTATGTCAGTGGAGCAGGGAAGAGAGTGCAAGAGATAGAGAGGAGTGGAGAATTATTTTTACTTCCTGAGTTTAGCTCTCCAACCCCAGTGCTACTGCAGTCCCCTCTTTTGTTGCTCTTTTGACATGCTGGAAATTGTATAAACGATTTTATCTAAATGTGTGGAGAAAGAATTTTGCCTTCATTTGCACATTACTTCAGAGAAAGCAACATAAAATTAGTGTTCAGAAAGAGAAACTTTTACCCATTTATTCTGTGTGTTGTGGTTGTAATACTTGGCTTGGGAAGTGACAGACCCTGCTATCGAGCCCACCTCGGGGCATTAGGAAAGGTATCCAGCCTTAATTCCCCAGCTCCAAATCTGTCTGTGTCCACCCCCTATAATGGGCATTAATGGGGACATATAAAACGAGGTTGAATATTAATTGTGTTATAGGAGGCAACAAAATTGAATAGAGGAGAAAGGACTGGCAATCCTACCCTCGTTCAATTTTTCCCCACTAATATATATATATATATATATATATATATATATATATATATATATATATATATATATATATATATATATATATATATATATATATATATATATATATATATATATATATATATATATATATATATATATATATATATATATATATATATATATATATATATATATATATACTTTTTCAGAAACTAAGTTTTGACAAAATCCCATGTTTAAAAGATTATATTATTTTATATGTACAGTTCTTTTACTTTTACAGATATATCTTTGTTATTGACACTGTCATGTATGAAAAAAATCGTCATTATTTCATTATATATTCTCTTGCTTTTGTAGATGTGTGATTGTTTTTGATTGATGTTCTGTATGAAAAAATAGTCATAATTTCAACATATATATTTATATGTCTCGTACTGTTACAGATACGTTTTTGTGTTTGACAAAGTCATGATCATGTGCAAACAAACTAAGGTAAGCTGTTGATGATGCTTATTTTATCCATATTCTTACTTATATTGTTTTTATTATCTTCATTGCAGTTGCCTTGTTGACTGCCAGGAGAGGGAGTCATATATGAAAAAAAAATGTGTTAAATGTATATGAATAACAAAGTCTGGTACATATATAAATTAATAAATAGAAAAATATAGAATTTAATTAAAAGTATGAAAAGGGAAAAGTAGAAGTGTGTGAATAGGTATTGAAATTATCCATATATCTTTTAAGTATAAGTGACCCTAGAAACATTATGAAAATCATGATATGCCATTTGAAGACTGATACTTGACACTCTGCTCTACTTCCTGTTATCATAAGCACTTGTTTACACATTCTTTGTGTCTTTTGAATGTCTTTGTTTAAAACCATACCGTAATATCTTTTGTAAATAATAGTTTTTCATTTGGCTGTGATTGAGTTTCCTTTGTTTTTGTTAGAGCACTTGACTGTGGAGGTGACATCTCCATGTTCAAGCCCACTGCGAAGGGTTAGGAGGGGCATCCAGCCTTAATTCCCCATTTCCAACCTGTCATTGTCCACCTCCATTCGAATGGAGATTAATCAATAATACGTAGTGACATAAATTGTGAAAGACTGGTAATGTCTTATAATTTTATTTGCTGCTATGATTCAAATTCCTTTGCTTTATTACTTCTGTTCTTCTAAACTTAGCAGGAGAATACCTAAAAAAGAATAGTAATGATGAACTTAATTTTCATGCTGTCAGCTTTGGAAGTACAGATGTATTCTGAAACTTTTTATATATATATATATATATATATATATATATATATATATATATATATATATATATATATATATATATATATATATATATATATATATATATATATATATATATATATATATATATATATATATATATATATATATATATATATATATATATATATATATATATATATATATAGTAATACTGCACATATTTTTAACATTATTATTTACTTGAGAGTGAGGACCGCATTATCACAGTGGTTAGAGCACTTGACTTGTGAGGTGCCAGATCTGTGATCGAGCCCACCAAGGTGTGTTAGAAAGGGCATCCGGCCTAAAGTTCCCAGCTCCATTCTTAGTGTCCACTCTCATAATAGGGACTAATAGTGACACAAAATGAGGATTATTATCATATCAAATGGTTATAAGGTAACTATCCATTACTTTTCCATGACTAGAACTTACCATTGAGTTATGTTTATCAATATGCTAAGAATGCACATCTTTCTTGACAGAGAATATCCCAATTGTTCGTAAATAATACGAGTAATTCAAATAGATGGTCCTTTGGAGACACTTCAACAGAGGTATTCTGTGTATTGATAAAGTTTGTCTGTGTAGCTCTTTCATGTGGGTTTGTCCTTTTTTTTCTGTATTTTCCATATACATTTGCACATTTTGAGTTTGATTTTAATATGAATCACAATCTTTTTAGCTAGGGAATAATATCTACTAAGTTTTTTATTTAACGTGTTGTCTGTTAGAGATTCTATCTTTCTCTCTCTCTCATTTGTAATGTATTCAGAAGCTTTTGGTAGTTTACGGCTGTTTTTGCTTTAGTTGTTTTTTGTTTGCATAGGTATGGTGACTTGCTTCACTTAATAAAACTGATATCTTTTACTAATGATTTATTTTCAGTAAGATTCAAGTAGTGGGTTTGTTCTCTCGGTGTCTGTACGTGAGATTGATCATGCTTAACGTGTTTTGGCAGTTGTTTAGTTCAGAAACTTTTTTTCTACGTGAATATTGATAATGTGTAAAAAAATTTTTGGTGAGGTATTTAGTTCTTATACATTTTAATTATTGTGTGAAAACTTATGTTAATTTACTTATTACTTCATTGTATAAAAATCTGTACTGTAATGTATTTCCTAAGGAGTATAATCATTTAAGATTTTTTTTATACATTTTTACTTATGTCATTCTTATGTACAGTATATAGGTGAGAAGTGTATTGTATTTATTTATATTAGTTAGCTGCTATAAAAGGGGACCACATTATTGCAGTGGTAAGAGCGCTCGACTCAGGAAGTGACAGACCCATGATCAAACCCATCACTGGGCAGTAGGCAGGGCATCCAGCCTTAACTTACACATAAAGAAGGAAAAACAAAAATTACTCCATATTTTTATTGTTATTCTTTAGGACTGACATTACTATAGGTTTATTCCTTCTATGTCCAGTATTTTAAATTGTTGAGAAAATGATCAAACTCATTAATAGGCAGAACAACAAGCCCAGCTGGACAAAGTCAAAGACTATAAATTAGATGGCTTCAGGATGAGAAGCAAGTTGGTAAGGAAAAGGGACAAAAAGGATAAAAAAAAATCAAGTTATAGTAATTAGGGAATCGTTCTAAATTATGTTAGTAAAATGATTTTTAAGAGCTTTAAAATTGTTCCATGTTTATGCCAATAATCTAATTTAATCTTTTCTTCTATGTTAGAATAGTTGTCATAGGTTTTGCGGAAAAAGCCTTCGAGTCTGAAAGTTAACGGATGCAGGGATTTTTATATCCATCTATCCTATGTAATTCTCTCCTCTTCACCCTCTTCCACTTGTCTTTTGGCCTGAAAAGCAGCTCAATAGAAACTCTACCATTGGGAGACTGAACTTTCCTCTAATAACATAAACTTAAATATATAATGATTGCCTTTGTGTGGTATTGCAGATTTAATAATATGTAGTTCTGAGTATTTGTGTGAGGGCTTGGTAATGCAGTGGTTAGAACACTCGACTCGGGAAGTGAAAAACCCGTGTTTGAGCTTTAGTTAGGGCATCGAGCCTTAACTCCCTACTCTAATTTGTCTGTGTCCACCCCCATAATGGGAGTTAATAGTGACATATAAAACAGCAAACAAATATAGAAAATAGAAGACTGACATTTACATCTAATAACGTATTCGTACAGATGTAATCAAAACCTCAGCCTCAGTATTACAGATTTCAATAATATGTAGTTCTGAGTATTTGTAGGAGACCACAGTTGTACAATTAGAGTACTTAACGCACCTTTTATAGTCGTCAAATCTCTCGGCCTCTCCCATCAGTGGTCACCATAGTGGATTAGTTGTCTCCATATCGCTCTTGTTTCCTGCACCATCCTTCATCACACTACGCACCCTCATGTCCTCCTTCACCACATCCATAAACCCCCTCTTTGACCTACTTCTCCCCTCCTGCTTGGCACCTCCATCCTCTGCATCTTTCACAAAACCCTCCTCAGCACATTCCTAAACCATCTCGGTCTCTCTTCAAACCCTATGTTAATGCCTTAAACTCCTTCAGTAAATGTTAGAGAGACACAGTGAACTTTAAAACTGTCTATATATTACAATGTATTTTAATACATTTCTGTTACTAGTATAGTTGAATATGTCTGACTCGAAGCACAAATCTTGACTCTTTGTGGGAGGAAGATGGTTAGAATTCTTGACTTGGAAGTAGACAGACCTGCTATTGAGCCCAATATGAGTTTTAGGGAGCATCCAGACATACTTCCCCAACCACACTCTGTGTCCACCCCAATAATGGAGATTAATATTGACACATACATAGTAAACATAGTACGTCAATAATATGAATAAGGAAGATGACTGCCATTTAGAACATTTTTCTAAAATGTTTATTTTTTCTTTTCATGTCTTTCTCAGATAATGGATAAGCTACTAGGGGTAAATATGTATGTCTGTAGTTACGATATACCATGGATCTTGTAAAGATGAGTAACCCCCTGAACCCCACGTATAGTTAAATAACCCCATAAATTGTTAGGTTATATTTGGTGATTTGCCTTGTAAATATGAATAACCCTTGAGCACCGACTTATGATAAACCAAAGGTCTTGTAAAGATGAGTAATACCCTGAACCCCATGTAAAGTTATATAACCCCATAGATTGTTAGGTTGGGTATGGTGATTTGCCTTGTAAATATGAATAACCCTAGAACACCCCCCTTTTTTCAATCCAAGGAGCTTGTAAATTTGAGTAATCCATGAACCTCCTGTAAATTTAAATAGCCATTTGAATAGTCAGGACAGGTTAGGTTATGTGTGTGTTCCTTTGATAAACCACGGTTCTTGTAAGGATAAATATTCCTCACAACCCTCATGTAAACTCAAATAACCCCATATATTATTAGGTTAAGGTAGTTTACTTAAGATGCCTTGCCTTGTAAATATGAATTACACTAGAAGACCCTAAGGTTACTCTTTTATTACAAGATCCTGAACCAAAATATTTTATGTTTCTGCCAAGCCTTAATTAATGATTTATGGAAGTGATTTATTGCTTGTTATTAAAATGCCCGTATTTTTTTATTTATTAACTTTTTTCTTCCAGATCCCACCGACTGTCTATTCCTCTCCAACAATCCATTTAATTAAATAACATTGGGAATATATAATAACTTTTATTTACTTATATTAACTATACGTATTTACTTATATTAACTGTACGGGCAGTGTTGGGGCTCAGTAGTTAGAGCATTCGACTCTGAAATTAATACCAGCATGAGGCATTAGTAAGGGCATTCGGTCGACTCAGAAATTAATACCAGCATGTGGCATTTGGGAGGGCATTCGGTCTTAATTTCCCAGCTTCAGCCAGTCTATGTCCACTCCCTCTCGATAGGGGACTAATAGTGACACTAAAAATGGCAAATAAGGAAACCTTTATTCACCGTGTATAGTTTTTATTCTATGATAGAAGTCAAAAGCATATTGATAATTTTATTTTTTTGGTTGCTCATGATTGAAGTACGATATTTATATCTTTAATTTCTATTAGTGTTGTTTTCCTTGATGATTTACTTCTATTGCATAACTTGCCTGATCGGTGTTTGTTCCTTTTTTTTTTTTTTTTTTTTTTTTTGACACTTCTTTTACACACTTGTGTTGCTATTTATTGTTTTATTGATTTTTCTGTCTTCTACTCATCCTCTTTTTCTCCCAATCTTATGTATTGTTAACCTTTTTATTGTTAAATTTGTCAATTTCCTGTTTTCAAGTTTGATTCATATGATCTTATTTTTAATCCACCTTCAATTCAACAGCTCCAACCTGTTTTTGTCCACCCCTATTCGAATTGGGATAAGTTAGTAACAAAATGGCAGACGTCAACATGTCATAAGTGGGGATTGTGGTAGAGCATTCATATCAGGAAATGACAAACCCATGTTTAAGCCCACCAAGAGGCGTTGGTAAGGGCATCCAACCTTAATTCTCCATCTCCAGCCATCAGTGTATGCCCCCCACACAATTTGGGATTAATAGTGACACAAAACAGCATATATCTAGTATTCTGTCTTATACTGCACAATTATTTACTTTTTTATTATTAAATTATCAGGTAATCAGGGCTTTTTCTTCATATATTTCATTGCAAAGTCTCTGTTTAGTACTATATAATAGTTGCTGATTTTTTAATATCCGTACTGTCGTCACTGATAGAGAGTAAAACAGCGGTATCAACCATAATAGATATCTGTGAAAAGTTACCCTATACCCCAAGTATTGTTTGGGAATGACAAGTATAAGCTCTATGTATTTGCAATGTTGAATATCAAGAGATGTCAAAAGTCTAAAGAGATTTATATAAGCAGTAGCATGATAAGTGGAAAATTGAGTAAAAACATATAACCCCCTTTGATATATCTTTTGAAGTTGAGAAATGTGCATTACACACAGTGAAGTGTGACATGAACATAGGCTGCATTGAAAGAGAATATCGTGTAGAGTAACTTTTGAGTGACTGTTTTCTCATTTTTTACTTTTAAAGTGATATTTAACATATTTTTGGTATTTTATGGTTACTCTGTAGGATGAGAAATACGCCTATAAAGACATGGTGAAGTTGGAGAATTGCAAAGTGGACAATAATGTGACGAGTACGGGAGGCCTCACGAAGAGTAAGCAGAATAGTTTCTATTTAGTACTCAGCGGGAACAAAGGAGCGTATACGATATTCACTAAAGACAGTGACGCAAAAGAGAAATGGATGAAAAATATCAGTGAGGCAATGTAAGTTCTTTTAATTATCTTTTATATTTTTTCGCATTAGTTATCTTTTATATTTATTTGCATTAGCAGTGGAATTTCTATTTATGCATTTTATGCAGGATGCGGGGACCTCGGTAGGGCAGTGGGTAGTTGTTGGTAGCCTACCACGTGAATTGCCACTGCCTCAGCAAATAGCCCTCTATATAACTCCAAGGTTCCTTAAGAAGTTTGTTGCCTCATTCTCTCAACCATTATCTGTCGACCTTGGGTGCATGCTCTAATTTAACAGTACCTAAGAATGGTGACCATTCTATTCTTTCCAACTATTGACCAATTGCTGTAACCTCTGCTATTGCTAGAGTATTCGAAACTTTGCTCACCTCCCTTTTCTTGAAACATCTTGAATTCAGCTTTCTAATTTCAGGCATGTGCTCCTATTTTTATATGTTAATTTGATTGCCATGTAAGGGGACTGCAGTAGTGCATTTGGGAAGTGACAAGCCCATGTTCGAGCTAACTTTGGGGTGAGGGAGGGCACTCAGCCTTAATATCCCTTATAGCTCCAACCTCTCTGTGCCCCCCCCCCCCACTCAAATGTGGCTTAATAGTGACATAAAATAGTAAACAGACAAGCAAAAACAGTTCAAGTACCTTGTAAGTATAAGAATATTTTTCATTTTTTTATTTTCAGAGACTTCCTTAATCCACCAGAAAACCAAACTCTGAATCATAATTTCGCTGTCACTACATTTCCTAGACCAAATACTAGATGTGAGAAATGCCGCAAACTACTCAAAGGAACACTATTTCAGGTAAGTTATCATCTCTTTCTAAAAATAATGAAAATGTTGCATGTAACGTATGTAATATTTTTTCTGTTCACAAGCAATTTTTTTTTCAATTAGACTTTCGATTCCAGACGAGTTAGGAGAGAAAAACTGGAAGGGATTAATTTCTAATACAGTTCACCAGTTAGTGGAAAAGCTGAGATGCTGTAGGTGAGGTTGGCAGATGTAGATAAATGCGAATATACTCGTTTCTGCTCACAGCCACAGTTACCCAATAATGCAAGTGCAAGGGTTACAGCTCAAATATATATTCGCATTTCTGGCAACCCCTTTGAGAGAGAGATACGTAATATGTTGACAAATCAAGGCATTCCCTCTGAAGAAGTCTTGATTAAGGAGCTTTCTCGCAAACCAAATTGGGTCTCCTTCGCAATAACGATATTGAAAGGATTTGAATATGTGCCTTACAAACTGAATCAATGGCCTACAGGCACAGTTGACCAGCCATTTCGTGGGAGCAAACAATGGACACAACCTGGGTTATCTACAAAATATCCCAAACTACAGTCATACCAAAATAAACAGCAAGGAGCTTATGAAACGATCCCCTTTCCGCGAGACTACAGAAAGCGACACAATACAAACCTCTTATCGCCGTCCACGCACAAGAGACTTCTCCTGGAGAGATGGCTCTTACAACCTTAGACACTCCCCTAGGCATACAAACTTTGGGAAGACCCGATCATACCATGGCACGTACTCAAATCAGCCTTACCCATCCAACGGCAGGTACACACACCAGGATCCATGGGCTAACCCCAGAACACACTTCTTCTTCTTCTTCTTCTTTGTCTACATATTTTCCCACTTTTATGTGGGGTCGATGCTTCTGGCCAGTTTTCTCCATTTGTTTCTGTCCCATACCTCATCACCCAACAAACCTTTAGACCTCAGGTCGTCATTGATACAATCCATCCACGTACGCTTTGGTCTCCCTCTTCTTCTCGTAGCCTGTATATCCATTTCCATCACCCTCCTCCCAACATACTGTTCATCCCTCCTAATGACATGACCATATCATCTTAGTCCACTTTCTTGTATCTTATCTGATATTTCTCTAACTTTTGAGGTACCTCTAATTACCTCGTTTGTGATCTTATCGCTTCTTGTCACCCCACACATCCATCTCAACATCCTCATCTCTGCCACATCCAGTTTTTTCTCTTGTGTCTTCTTTATTGCCCATGTCTCTGCTCCATACCTCATCGCAGGTCTCACAACTGTCTTATGCACTTTACCCCTCAACTTAATCCCTATTCTCCTGTCGCACAGCACCCCAGACACTTTCCTCCACTTCCTCCATCCCGCTTGTATTCCATGGGTTATTTCTGACAAGGTCACCATCCTCTGCTACTGTTGATCCCAAATACTTGAACTTTTCAAATCTTTTCAACACCTTCCCCTGCAAATTGACCTCCCCATCCTCATCATCTCTCAACCTCAAGTATTCTGTCTTCTTCCTGCTGATTTTCAGTCCTCTATCCTCCATCACTCTTCTCCACTCCTCAAGCTTCTCCTCCCCCTACCTCTCGTCTGTTGCTACACAGTACAATGTCATCTGCAAAGAGCATACACCATGGAGACTGATCTCTAATACCTGGGTTACTACATCCAAGACCAGATCAAATAGATATGGACTCAAAACAATTTATTTCCATTTCAATACAATGGGTATTCGTCAGCCAGGGCAAGCCCCAACCTCCCACTGTGGTGTCCAACCACAGCAGTTCCTGCCAGTAAACAGCTGAAACTCTCGGTCTTGGTTGGGAACCGATCTTTCGACCTCGTGATTGCGAAGCCAGCGCGTTACCACTGTACTAGCCAGCAGGTCAAAGCAGACCCTTGTTGCAGACCAACATTTACTGAGACTTTTCGTCAAGCCCACACTGCTCTTAACATTTGCCTCTGCCCTCCTATACATATCTTGGATGATTCTTACATATTTCTCGGGGACTCCCTTTTCTCTGATACACCTCCACACCTCTTGACTTGGTACTCGATCATATGCCTTTTCCAGGTCAATAAAGACCATATGCAGTCCTTTCTGTTTCTCCCTATGCTTTTCCATCATTTTTCTTAAGGCAAATATGGCATCCACTGTCCCTCTTCCAGGCATGAATTGTCGTTACCTCTCTGAGTCTCCTCTCCGTGATCTTCTCCCATATCTTCATAGTAAGACTTAACAACTTTATACCTCTATAGTTTCCACACTCCTGAATGTCTCCCTTCCCTTTATAGATTTGGATGATTAAGCTTCCTCTCCATTCCTCTGGCATCTTTACCTGACTAAAGATCTTTTGCATCAAGTCCCACAAGATATCAATGCCTTCTTCTCCAAGACTCTTCCATACCTCCACTGGCATCTTATCAGGTCCTGCTGCCTTTCCATTTTTCATTTTCCTTACTGCCTGCTCTACCTCTCTTCTAGCCACTGTTGTTGTAACTGCTTCATTTGGAAGTCCATCTTCAAATACTGCTCTTGAGTTCTCTTCATTAGTAATCTTTCAAAATAAGTTTCCCATCTGCTTTTTATTTCATCCTCTTCTGCTAGAACTACTCCATAGTTATCCTTTATTTGTCTTACTTGGGTCAAGTTCTTGGTTGCAGCATCTCGGGCCTTGGCAGTTCGCCATATTTTCTTCTCTCCTTCTACTGTTTCCAGCTCTTCATAGACTTCATTTAATTTCTCTGCCTTTGCTTTTACTACTGTTCTCCTTGACTCCTTCTTTGCCTGCTTGTGTTCTTCTTTATCCTGCTCCAGGCCTGATAAATTTGCCTTTTTCTTAGCTTCTTTCTTGTTCTTCACTCATTCTTGCACTTCCTCATTCCACCACCATGACTCTTTATCATTTGGGGGTTTCCTTCCTGATGACTTTCCAAGTACCTCCTCACCAACCCTCAAAATCACCTTACTATTCTCTGTCCACCATTCTTGTACATCTTCATGCAACCTTATTGCTTCCAACACTCTTCCCTTAAACATATCTCTCAGCTCTGCATCTTTCAATCTCTACCGCTTTATCCTTGGGTCCATCCTCGGCTTCTTACTTTTCCTACATTTCCTGAGCCTGCAATCAGTTACTACTAGCCTATGTTGCATTGCTACACTCTCCCCATTTATTACTTTACAGTTGCTAATCTCCTTCAGATGGTCTCTCCTACACAACAATAAATCTATCTGGCTCTCCCTCCCACCACTACTGTATGTAATCAATCTGTTTTCCTTTTTCTCAAAGAATGTGTTGACCAATGCCAGATCAAATGCCACTGCAAAATCAATCACTCTCTCTCCCCCCACATTTCTCTCACCTACCCCCCAGCCCCCATGGACTCTACCTATCCCAGCCCTCCCAATTCCCAAGTGGCCATTTAGATCTCCCAAAATTACCCTCTCCCTTATAGGAATTGTTCTAAGTTCCTGGTCCATCTCCTCCCAAAATGCATCCTTCACCTTCGCTGTACAACCAGTTTGTGGGGCATAGGCACATACCACATTGACTACCGTTTCTCCCAGTCCCAGCTTTAAACTCATAATTCTGTCACTCTTTCTATTCACACCAAGTAAGCTTTCCTTCAGGTCTTTGGATAGTATTATTCCTACACCATTCCTCCCTTCCACATTTGCTCCACTAAAGAACAATTTGCAACCCTAACCCAGTTCCCTCGCCTTATTTCCTTTCCACCTGGTCTCCTGCACACACAGCACTCCAATTCTCCTCCTCTCCATCAGGTCCACCAATTCTCGCCCCTTCCCAGTCATCGTCCCCACATTAAGAGTGCCCATCCGCAGCACCACCTCTGACATTCTCCCTCGAGTTTGCCTCTTTAACCCAGTCTGCCCATGACTGGGTAGCCCTTGCTGTCTTTCCGCCTAAGGGGAACACCCTAGTATGGTGAATATTCTCGTTATCTGTACTGGCCATATTTTGGGTTAGGCAAAATTTTTATGGCCGGATGCCTTTCCTGACGCCAACCCTCCCCATCTACCCGTGCTTGGGACCGGCACCAAGTTGAGGCTGTCTTGCCCCCCTCAGTGGCTGGGTTAACCCCAGAGCACACTATAATGATAAATTCCCAGCAGAATCACACAGTCAAAACATCATAGACAATTCCAAGAACAAACTACAACTATGACTATGGATACTACCCTGATGAAACACGGTAAGAATGTAACATTAGTACATGTGAATGCTCAGTCCCTTCTCGCTCATTTTGAGGAAATAATAATGCTAAACAAAAGACTACAACATAGACATCCTCTGTGTAAGTGAAACTTGGCTTCCTCCTACAACTGAAAATAAATATGTGAATATCCCAGAGTGTAAAATATTTCACAATGACCTTGGCCAAGGGGGTGGGGTCTGTATTTATGTTAGAAATTATCTTATTGCATCAGAAATAATCACAGGTCTAGAAAAAAATGAAGAGCTCGAAGATTTATGGATCACTGTGCAGTATCAGAAACTTCCATCTTTCATTGTAGGGTGTGTTTACCGTCACCCTAAAGCACCTCCCAGTTCATTCATTCATCTGCTAAAAACATTCAGAAATATCTGTGTGCGCCATAAACACATATACATACTTGGTGACTTTAAAGATGACTTGCTGTCAACAGATAACAAAATGAAAAGGGTGATCAACACTGTGAAGTTAACACAAATAGTGACAAAACCGACCCGCATAACCCCTAATTCTAGGACTCTAATAGATCTGATAATAACAAATAAAGTGGAAAGTATACCCTATTGGGACGTTGTTCCCTCCCAATTGCAAACCACGAGCTGAACATTGCTATGCTAAACATAAACAAGCCCAAAAGGAAGCCTCTCTTCAAGACATTCCGGTGTCTAAAAAATTACTCCCCTGATATCTTTTGTGAAACAGTAATCAACAACACAAATGCACTTAATAGAATTAAAAACACAGATAACGTCGATTTGCAGGTTGAGATTCTAACAAAAGTCTTCCGTGAATGCTTAGATAGTTGTGCACCCATTGTAACAAGAAAAATAACCCGCCCCTCAGCCCCCTGGCTAACTAATGACATCAAAGAGTCAATGCAAATCTGAAATCAAATACAAAAAGAGCTAAAAATTAATAGATATGATATGACTCTCCGAGAACGTTATAAAACAGAAAAGAAACATGTTGGATCTCTCATCAGTGTAAGTAAAAATGACTTTTACAAAAAACAATTTAATGACTGTAGACATGATACAGCAGCAACATGGAAAGTGATAAGAAGCATGATACCAAATGAAAAGAGTACCTCAGAAAGTTATGAAAATATTATGGAGTTGAAAGACAAGGCGGAAAACTTTAATAACTATTTTGCTAACATTGGCAAAAATACATATGAGAAAACACAAGAAAACATCAACTCAGTGAATATGAGTAATTGTTTAAAGGACAATTCTTCCAATGTAAATACAAGAGAGTACTTCAAGATCGATCCCATCGATTGTGCTACCCTAATTCTTGCCATAAAGAGCCTAAGAAACTCTGGCTCTTATGGTTCAGATGGTATACCATTTCAGTTCATCAAATATGCTCTACCCATGATTGTACCTTATATTCTAACTATTATGAACACTTCCATTGTTAAAAAGTTTCCTGACTTTGGAAAAAATCACATGTAATACCTCTGCATAAAAAGTGGGACAGAGAAGATGTGACAAACTATCGTCCCATTTCCCTGCTACCCATTTTATCTAAAATATTAGAAAAATTGTTGTATGCCAACTTATGTTATATTTAGAGTCAAACAGACTATTATCTGTTAACCAACGTTGGTTTCTGACCGAAACTCTCGACGGAAACTGCACTGCTCAAAGTTACAAATAGTATCTATAATAATATAGATATGAAAAAAATATCTCTGCTTGTATTATTAGACTTATCAAATGCCTTCGACAGTGTAAACCATGAAATTCTTATATGTAAATGTACTTACCTAAATATTGATCCGAGCTGGTTTAGAGTATCTATCTAATCGCAAACAGTCTATACGTCTTAACAACATTATCTCTATGCCAAAAAATTTATCATTTGGTGTTCCACAGGGATCAGTACTTGGTCTTATCCTCTTCTCCATTTACGTAAATGATCTATCTTCTTTCACTTCTGACTGTCTAGTCGTACAGTATGCAGATAACACTCAACTACTCCTTAGTGGTGATATTAATAATCTCCCAGAGCTAACTTTAAGAGCAGAAAACACTCTGTCAAAAATTAAAACCTATTTTCAAGAAATTGGGCTGTTAATTAACGAAAGTAAAACACAATGCATGTTTATTGGTTCAAGGTTCCATATAGCACAAATTCCAGAAAACACAACAATTAATATTTGCCACAGTATTATCACACCTAGCAAAACAGTCAAAAACCTAGGAATTCACTTTGATAACTACATGTTGTTTGATTCCCACATAGATAAAGTATGCAAAAAGGTTACAGGAGCATTAATGTACTTATTACTTATAAAAGACAATTTTGAGACTACCACTCAAATAACTGTTGTTGACTCTAGCCCTAAGTCACATTAATTACTGCACAACTGTTTGGGGAGCTACCACTAAGACTCAGATAAACAGAATACAGAAGCTTATTAATTTTGCAGCTCGAGTTGCCCTGGGAGGAATAAGAAAATATGACCACATCACACCAGCTCTCAATAAACTTGGGTGGCTGCTGGCAGAAAACAGGGTCGCTTATGCTATTTATGTTTTTGTAAACAAAATTTTGGACCATCATTATCCTAGCTGGCTAATTGATTTAAAAACAGTCAGGGATATAAGGGGAACCAACACAAGACAGAGCAGTGAGCTCTTTATTCAGAGAACAAACACAGTAGCAGATTCAAAGATGATCACTATTAAAGGGCCAACACTGGAACAATATTCCAGAGCATCCTAAAAATGCATCCTCCTTCACAGCTTTCAAAGACTAACTATATAGTTTTCTTTTGGACAAAGTTGCTGCTCACACATAAACTAAACTTAATGATTTAATGCAATTTCCCTTAACATTAACCTCTCTATATGTAAACTGATATTGACTTCTCTGTTCTCTAAGTTAAGAACTAATTATTCTCATTAGAAGGAAAACAAATATGGTGATGATGCCAATAATAACGATACTGTATCCAGTGTTATTATTACTATATTATTAACATTATTGTTAATATTTTTATTACATCATTATTATTTTCTATGAAAGCTACATTTAATTTAACTGTATGTATTACCCTCTTACTTATTAGTTCAATTACATGGCTACTTATAACTTACTTTTATTGTTAGAAGAATAACCATTGTACAAAAATGGAAATAAATGTTTGTATGCCTTGGAAGGCTCAGAGAGATCCAGAATGGACGAGAACACTTGTTCAAAGCGTAATATATTATGCTAATTTTTTAAGGAGATCTTTCATCTTTACCAAAAAGAATGTCAGACAGGCAACACCAAGATATGACGAATTAAGTAAAAAACTAAATGTTGGGATAAATATTCCACAGCTGCTTATGGCATTCGACAGTCTAAATATGGGCTATTTCATCAATGTGCCTCTTAATTTTGTACTCATGGGTTTACAGCCCCCCCCCCCCCCAACTATCCATGCGCAGTCCTATGGTAAATATCAATCAACGGAATATATTGTTTTTTAGGTTAGTAACAACCTGCTAGTGTATATACTGGTGTTATTTACACTACATTGCAGTGTTGCTGGGTACCAAGAAAATTCAAAATTTTCCACATTTTTTTTTAGCCAATAACAGAATTTACATGAAAACAACCTAATCAAGTTTCTAACACCACTGTAACCTTGAACTAATCTCATTGTTTCCAGATAAAAGTATCCGAATATCTATTTTTAAAATCTATTATTTCCCAATAGAAATAATAAATAAATTATCACACTAAGTCTTCCATTATACTAAATGAATTAATTACAAATGGAGCCTTAAAAGAGGATAAACAAAAGGCATATAGTCACTTTTAGTATAATTAATTGAAGTTATAGATTTTATACATATTTATTTATGAATAAATAATTAATGCATAAACTAAATGTATTGTTTTAATAAATGAAATAATTAAAATTTGAGACTTACAAGAAAATTACCATAAGACATTCAGTCACATTTAGGATAATTAATCGAATCTACAGATTTTGTTCTTTCCAGTTAAAGTTTCTGGCCCAGATTTACAAAACATGAATAAGTTTTTCCCTTTAAGTAGTATAAATCACGCTGATTTCGCTGTTTGACGAAGAGTAAATAGGCAATTAGTAATAATTCCTATGTTTTTTTGTGAGCTATTCTTGTAATTTGCATTTTTTTTTAATTATTCATGATGCATTATTCCAATTTTACGTATTTTAAACACATGTAAAAAAAAAAAAAGACTGTAGCACTATACTATGAAGTTTTCAGTGACTGCTCTGCCAGACTATTTTACCTACCTTAATGCAAAGAAAACAGTGTCAGAGCACTCAACTTTGGAGGTGACACACCTGCAGTTTGATTCCCCAGATTCAATCTGCATGTGTCCACCCCCATATTGTGGACTACTAGTAATATAAATTAAAAAATGCATGGTAAACTAGAATTAAATTTTCGTATAGTCGTGTCTTGCAAATATAAGGTGGGGATTTTTGTTACTGTCATCTTCGTGCCCCTGCTAACTCGGTAGGTAAAACAGTAAAATAAGAGCTGGAGAGTAAGTTCTGGTCTTTCACAAATAGTGCATACAGTGAATTTTATTTTGTCTTATTATTTACTTATATGAAATTTTCTTTTGTCTTCAGATTATCTTTTTATCAGTTAAGATATAAATCATTAGTTTCTCGTGTATGTTTAATATATTTACAAAATATGGATGTCTACCTATATTAAATAGCCATAATTCCTATTATAAGGGGGAAAGCCAAGTCAAAATATAAACTTGACTTTTTGTGGGCATAAAATACAAAGGATGGGATTAATGTCCTATTTATTCGACTTTTACGACACAAAAGAAGACAGGAGCATTATTGCCCTTCTCGGGGGAATGTAAGTACATTACATAGATAAATCATCCTGTTTGCTATCTCTCCACCTATATATTGAAACTATTTTGTAAGTTTTCTGTGTATTGATATTTGTTACATTGCTTAACATTTGTAGGTTTTCATTTATATCATTGGCTGTTGTTTTTTCTCTTTGTATCTCATGCTTTTTTTTTTTTTATAAAGGAAGTGCATCCGGCCATTATAATTTTTTTTGTTTTTGTTGTGTGATATATCCGGATGTCTTACAGACACTTTGATAGCACTCTTCTAAGTTCACTTGCTTGCTAATAACATTGTAAATATACATTGTAAGCATTCAGCATTGTGAATTTTAGCATTTTTCATGGAATTGCTTATTGCAATGCTGATCAAATTATAGGAACTATAGGAAATACTTGTGTCACAAACGACTATGAAGTTATTGTGTAGGAAGTCCCTGCCTGCTTATCACTTGGAGCCCTCCTTGTTATCGTCTTCGTGTTCTTGTAATCTGTGTATTGTGACGCCACAGCTTCAAGAATCCGGGATGAAGAAAATTATGACAGACCTTGTATGCGGATTGTCGAAGCCTGTCGTTTATATTTACAATAAGTGGATAGTGCCAAAGCGACATATGTTGTCATCAGTAGAAAATAAAGATAACATGAGCCGTCATCAAGCTTGTGCAAGTATTAGAAATAAAGACAGTAGTTATAACTTTAGATAGCTTTCCATTCAAGCAAGTGAAGGACTTATTACCGAGAGAAACATGCATTCACACATTCGTAGCATTGAATGGAGGAATACGATATCCGGTTACCAGTTTTTATTGGGTGACACCAATGGTAAAACCGGTAGTCTGGATAGGCAGAAATCTGAACATTTGAAACCCAAGAATTATAATAAATGGAACAAAAGACTTTCACTTCCTGTGTCGAAAAAATGCAAGGCAAAGGAAGTATGCTTATTTCTTTTTTATATTGACCTATTAAGGAATATCCTATTAGCGCCTTGTAGTGCATTCATACTTACACCTTTCATTTATATTCTCTGTTGTTTTAGTATTGAAGATTTACAGTATATAGTTTTTGCCAAGTTAATTATTTTACATGTATTGTCTTCCAACAGCATTGTATATTGCTCTAGGTATTGCTTAGTATATATTATATTTACTTTTCAGTTACTTTCTCTTGTGCAATAGTATTGTAACTTACTGTAGTTTTTGCTAAAAATCTATTTAGTCTCTTTCTCTTTTGCAGTAGTATCGTAAGTTGTTCTAGTTATTGCAAAGTAAATCATTTTTACTTTCAATTTCACTCTCTGATGGTATTGCAAGTTGCTATAGGTATTGCTAAATAAATAATTTGTACTATCAATTTCTTTCTCTGTAATGATAGTTTTGTAAGTTGCTCTAGTTATTGCTAAGTGAAAATTTTATCTAATAGTTAATAGATGATAAATTTAATGCTAAGTTTGGTGTACCTTTTTTTCTGGGATATGTGTTTTATTGTCACTCACTTTCTATTTTTTTTTTTCCAGGGTTACCAGTGCTCAAAATGTAATATGATCGTACACAAAAATTGCCTGAACGAAGTTAACCGATGTCAAGGCTGTCCACCACCAGCGATTGATCACATAGACACTGTAAATATGTCCCCTGTAGAAGAAATGGTGAGTCTCGCTATCCAACCAAAGCATGAAGTTTTGAGAAAGTAATCTTGTTACAACATAGTTTGTTCGCAGATACGGGAGAGTTTACTGTAGTTTTTGTATTATTGTGGTTGCTTGTTCCGGTAAATGAATTATTTCTTATTTGGTTTAAACTGTCTTGACAAACAATTCACAATAGTATTTTTGTTTACTGCCTTTTTTGAAATTTCTGGATAGATATGCTTTATTAGTAATTGTTTTGCTGTGTGATGTTAACTTTTAATTTTGTTTGTTTATTTCAGCCACCAATTCCCCAACATAGAGTAAGTCATCTATTAAGTTTTCTTTGTTTATTGCTTTTATTTGCACATTTCACGACAGGTTAGGTTAGCTTAGCTTAATTTTTCACTGCTGCATATATACACTTTTCATATTCTTTTTTAAGTTCCTCATTGTCATGAATATATTACATATATAAAAGGTCATAATCCCCCTTGTAAGGAAGTGGCCGAGTCAGAGCACACATCCATCAGAAACTAATATACTGCGATCACTCCCCTTGAATATATAAGCTTGGAATATTTTTGCTCACCTATGTAATGCTCTATATTTTATTTGTTTTTATGCATTTTCCTTCTCTTGCCAGGATCCAAAGGTTGCCTACAACTCTGCTGAGGTTCCAATATATATATATATATATATATATATATATATATATATATATATATATATATATATATATATATATATATATATATATATATATATATATATATATATATATATATATATATATATATATATATATATATATATATATATATATATATATATATATATATATATATTTATATATATATATATATATATATATATATATATATATATATATATATATATATAGGAACCTCTAGTTATGAACTTGATCCGTAACAGGAAACAATTTTCCCCTTTGTAATGCACGTAAATCCAAGTAATCCATTCCCCAGCCCCAGAAATACACCTTTTTGTAGGTTTTTATCTGACAAGAATATTGAATGGAATTAAAAATAGTACAGTAAAAATACAGTACAGTATTTTAATACTGTACTAAAATAAAACGTGATCATTGTATTGCACTTTACCATTGTGGTTTTTAGTTGCTGGCACACGCGGATGGAGGAGGATGACTACTCCGAAGGAGAGTCCCCTTCCAATCACTGTGCTTGATTTATTTCCATACATACTTCACAGACATGAATATATTAACACAATACAGTATATATTAGGAACTAAAAGTGAATCCGCCTCCGACTTGTCCCTTGGTTAACAATTTAGTGTGACGTTATCAACAGCATATTGAGAATTATGACATCATTCATATATTAAAGTAATTGCCACAACTATAATATTTTCGCAAAGTTCATGTTAAATATAAATTATGGATTGTTTATGATAATTTTATTTAAAACTTAATAATATTAACAAATATTTAAGTAATATTTTATTTCAAATGGGTACTTAAACTTCCCATCTAAAAAACGTTAAACAATCATTCATTTTGATGACATCATAAAAAATATTAACCAATCATATTCATTTTGATGATGTCACCACTTGCTTGGGATGGTGAAACCTTTACTTTGTAAATTATTAAATTAAAGCAATGTAATCACCTGCTCTTCTTTTCTTTAGTTTCTCTTCAACAGGTTGAAAAGAAATATATGTAATTTAGTTAAATACTCTACTTGCTTTGAATTCGTCAATATTTAGTGCCACTAACACTTGGAGCTGTTGCTACTAAATCATGGTGTAACTGTTGAGCCTTCGCGCATATTATAGCCTCGCTAACACGATCTCCAGGAAGCTCTTTTTCATTTTATCCAAATTAACAATAATTTATCTACTTCTTCCATAACTTGAGACCTATGCTTCGTTAAAATAGTCACTCCTTTAGCTACGTTAGCTGCCTTTAAGGCGTCTATTCTTTAAAATAGTATAGATGTCCGATTTCACCATGTCATGTTGCCTTTCGAGATCAGAAACACAAACACCATTCTCATGTGTAGCTATTATTTCTTCATTTCCAGAGTAATACATTTAGGCTTTTTAACGTCACTATCACCGACACTTAACTTTCTTGGGAGTTGGGGCTTGCCCTGGCTGACGAATACCCATTGTATTGTAATGGAAATAAAGGATTATTATTATTATTATTATTATTATTATAATGAGGCTACTTTAAAGTAAAAAGCAAATAATCTGAAAATCTACACCGAGCAATCATCAGTGCGGGCACTAGAACCGAGAACAAACACGTGGTCGCCAGGGCGGATTTGTGTTCTTATCTCGAGAATTGTTCATATGCCGATTCAGAATATGTTCGAAAATTGTGATCGTAGGACAATTTGTTCGTGATTGGAAGCATTCGTATGTGGAGGTTCGACTGTTTATATATAGTGCATCTTATAGTTTCTTCAAATTTTCTTATATTCCTTATTTTCAGTCTATTTTTTATTCAGTTATATAATTTTGAATTATAGTGGACGTATTAAAAATACATAATATACATAAAAATACATAATAAAAATTATGTTGAACTATTTAACACAAATTTTCTGAAGTTGATAAATCATTTTGTTGACAAATTCTTTATATCATTACCAATGCCTTCTAATTTAGATCAGAGAGTTTTTGTATATGATACTGTAATTAATTAATTAATTAATTCACAGCGCCACAGCTCTCTCCCTAGAATACCTTCGAATAGTCTGGTGCACATTGTAAGTTTGGTTCGTTTTTTTGTTTTTTATCATTTGTTGTTTGTATAAGTTTTGCTTTCTTTTGTTTTATATCATTTTCTTCTGTTCATATTGTTATTAAGTAAAATTTACATCATAAATTCTTAATTCATGTTTATGTTCAATACCATTCTACCATGTTTTCTTAGGTTTTAGGAAAAGTTCTTGGTGTAGTGGACTGTGGTGGTGCAGTGCTTAGAGTACTCGACTTTGAAGTGACACACCCTTGTTTGAGCCCACTGTAGGGCATTAGAAAGGGCACCTAGCCCTAATTCCCCAGTTTCACCCTGTCTATGTCCACCCCCCATTCAAATGTGGAATACTAGTGGCATGTAAAACGGGAAACAGCGACATTAAGTTCTTTATGTAAACACAATTTTAGATGATATTTGAAATTTACAGAAATTTATTTGTTTTTTTTGCACTTTTAAGGGTGTACCGGGTGGTTAGGACTTGCAGGTACTTTTCTGCATAGTCGAATATGCTTTGTGAGTGCTAGCTGTATAGTTGGTTTTATATTACTAAATAACTAAAATATGTCAAAGTATATGATAAAGGATGTTGTGTGCCATTTAATTGTCAAGAAGTTAATGGACATTTTCACAGGAACGTGTCTAGCCATATTTAGAATCCATTTTTTATTCTATTATTTGATTGTTTCTGAAGGGGGGACAGTAGTTGCAGTGGTTAGAGCACCCAACTTTGGAAGTGACAAACTCATGTTCAAGCCCACAGCTGGGCGTTAGGAAGGGTTATCCAGTCTTAATATCCCAGCAGCAACCTATGTCCGCCCCCTAAATGAGGATTAATACACATAAAATGGCTAACCAACCAACCAGTAAATTGCTTCTTAGTTTCTGTTTTTCGTTACTGAACATTGTATAGGGTACATCATGTTGGTATAAGTACAAAATAATGGTCTTGTACACACTTTGGTTGTGATGTACAGTACCCTGCATGGTAGTTATGTATAGTTGTCTTCATGGTAGTTTTGTATAGTATTCTACATACAACTTATATATTATATAATACATGGCAGCCTAGTACCATATACTTGAAAAATACTATTCAACATTAAGCTTAATAAAAAATAAAGGTGTCCTGTTTACATTTAGATTTAAATTTTTTTTCTCGCTCACTAGTATCCGGAGTACCTGAATTCTTTGCAAGAATATCCTTGGTGGGCAGATATGATGACTCGCAAAACTGCAGAGATACAGTTGTCAGAAACACAAGAAGGAACTTTCTTGTTACGATGGTCTGAACACCACAGAATGCCCGTTATGTCGCTCAAGTAAGTTGGTGCAGTCTGTTACTGGTTTTATGTTTGTTTTAAAAAATAAACAAAAAAGTCGACTGCACAGGGTGGAGCAATGGGGACTAGGAACCCTCTTCTTTTGTATTTTTCTTCCATTTAATAAACCAAAACAGGGAGACAAGAATACCTCCTCAGAGTTCCCCTGTTTGTTGTAAAATTTGACTGAATGGAACGGAGCAAAGAGTTTGGAAATTCCATCCTCTGTATTCTCAAAGTTTTAATAAACAAAAATGATGGGAACAAGAAATTCCTTTTTGTGTTCCCCTGTGTTGCAAAAGTCGCCTAAATGGAGTAGAGCAAGGGGACTGGGACTCTTATTCTCTGTATTCCATCAGTAACATTTTTTGCTTTGACTCAGCCACCCCTTCAAAAAGGGGATTATGGCTTTTGTATATGGACAGATCATAATTTTTATATTAATGCTGTCAGAGAAATTTTTTCTTAGTTTTCATTTTAAAAGGAAAATTAAACATAAAAGGGGGGACAAAAATACCTCCTAAATGTAGCCCTGCGTGTCGTAAAATTAGAACTAAATGGGATGGTGCAAGGGGACTGGGAATCTCTTCCTCTGTATTTTCCTCCCTCAAAGAGTCAAGTTTTTTGCTTTGACTCTAAATACACAAGGCAACCCCAGTAGAGAAACAGTAGAATGTTCAACTCGGATGATGGACCTACATTCGAGCCCACGACAAGGCGATAGGAAGGGCATCCAGCCTTGATTCCCAAGCTTTAATTCTTTGTCATGTAATATATTTTATATTTTTTGTTTACTTTGCAGGGCTAATGGTGCAACAAAGCATATGAAAGTTCATTATACGGAAGAGAAAGGATGGTTTTACCTTAGTGAAGCAAGATATTTTGTCGGTATTGCTGAGCTCATTCAACATTATAGTCGATATTCACTGGCTGAAAGTTTTGATGGGTAAGTATCTTTTCAGAAACTTTTAATGGGGAAGAACATTTATCAGAAAGTTTTAGTAAGATTCTATTTTCAGAAAGTTTAAGTAATATTCTGCTCTCGGAGTTTTAATTGGTAAGAAAACTTCAAAAGTGTTTAAGTATTTACTCTCAGAAAATTATAATGGGTAAGAACATTTTCAGTAAAGGATGGGCATCTAAGGAAAGCTTTTCCCTTCATACTTTTTACATGTCTGGTATTTTTAGATGTATCAGACTCCCTTAATATTACCCTTTATATCTAAAAGCAATTTGATATTGTGTCAAATTCTGTAAGATTATTATTACTATTATTATAATCATAAACCAAGCAGCAAGCCCAGCTTGAAAAAGTAATGAGGTGAGGAGTATGAAATAGAGGATAGAAAAAATAAGATATATATAAAATGGGGCAACTCAGGATTGAAATTCTAGCTTTATTTCAATATGATGTTAAGAATTCATCATAAGCATCTACTTAATAAATATTTATATGTGCCTAGCTTAAACTTTTGAACTGTGTCTTTCAGGCTAGACTGTATTTTGGGCCGTCCAATTTTTGATACTGCTGTTGTTAGATTTGCTTATGAAGGAACAGGAGTGAGTCATCTCTCTCTGAGTTTGGGCCAGAGAGTGATCATCCTGAGCAGAGAGGGAGAGAGTCGAGGATGGTGGAAAGGTCGGATTGGGAATAGGGTAAGTTATGATCCCCACAAGGTCAGGCAAAAAATAAGCTAGAATTCATGAACATGTTTTTATTTTCTCCCTGAAGCACATGCTGCACTTCATATTCATACTTGACTAAAACTATAAATGAATTTAATGGATAGAAATGACTTAACTGGTACACATATATAACTCTAGTTTCACTTATTTATTTCAGTTAGGGATTCCAAGAAACTAGGTGTGAAATTTATTTTTGTACTTGTTTTCAAGTTCATTGTGTGAGCTTAATCTTGTCCTTGCATTCCTTAAGTTCATATGTGAACTTATTCATACTCTTGTATTCTTGAAATAGCCTTATTCCTATATTTCATAAGATCATTTGTGAACTTAATCATATTCTTTTATTCCTTAAGGACATTGTGTGAAACTTCATCATATTCTTCTGTTCTTTAAGATCATTTAGTGAAACTTAAATAATATTCTTGTATGCCCTAAATTCATAGTTCATACTCACTTGATATGTTTTACTTTCAGACTGGTTATTTTCCAAAGGAATATGTTAATACAGATCCACACATTGTGAACAGATGGTGAGGTCATCACGAACAAATGGTGAGGTCGTTGTAAAGATAATTTGATAATTCAGTGTATATAATTAACAAAGTCATCTGGAGAAACCACATACCGTAGAACTTGGTACGCCAGTTAAGACCTTGTGTATGTCACAGAATATTAAGTGTGAAAGCATATTTTTAATATTTTGTCATATTTTACTTTGATAGCTGAAGTGTGAATGATTACTGAAGTGTAAAAGTTTGATAGTCATGTAGGAATGTACAGTACGTTAACTGTATAATTATATTTGCTCAGAATGTGAACTTTATACTTTTTTTTTTTTTTTTAAAGATGGATAAATATTAAGTGATTTTCTTTGTTGTCATTTTTTAATGGGTTTGGGACATTCTGGTGCAGCCAATTTGGCACTAAACTCCTTTTGACAACAGCCCATTTGGTGATGGACTGTTCGGCACTAAGAAGATTTTTATAAATTGAAAATTTAACTTAATCTATCCTTACCAAACATGTTATGATTACGTAGATATATGAAATGTATATTATAAAACTTTATGCCAAGAGCTAGTGATGCTCAAATTAGTCAATACTTACTACCCATGTCTTTATCTCTTGTGTTCTCTCTCACTCTATCTGCTTCAGAGATGAATTTCACATGGCATTTAAGCTGTTACCTTTAATTTTTAAGAAATATTGTAAAACTATTCGGATTTTGTAAAGAAGAGTAACCCCAGGAAGTTCTAGGGTTAGTCATAATTACAAGGCAAGTCACCTAACCTAACTCAAAAATTTATGGGTTTCTTTAAGTTGACCTTGGGTTCTGGGAGTTGCTCATCTTTACAAGATCCATTGTAAAAATATTTTAACAGGACCATGTTCATGTACTAAGAGTTATGAAAACTATCTAAATTGTTTTGAGTTGTATTAAAACTCTGTTGCCTGATAACTGAAATGAACTTAGATTTTTTTTTTTATGATTATTTTTCGGATCTTGTAAAGATTTTTTTTATTATGATTACTTTTGGGATCTTGTAAAGAGGTGTGCTCTGGGGTTATTCTGTGCAAAGCAAGCCACCTAACCTAACAAAATACCGGGTTATTTAACTATACATGGAGTTCTTGGGGTTACTTACCTTTATAAGATCCTGTTTTTTTTTTTCTTTAAGTTTTTACCTGAACAATATGCCTATGACATAATCAAACATCAAACACTGAACTAGACATTAATATTGTATATTTATTTATTGAGGAATTTACATCAGCATCCTCTTACAAAATTCGGAAAAATAAAAAACAATAAAAAAGTAAATTAACAAATTCTTACAGAACCACATATCCTACTGGGCTTGCAGGTTAGCAACACACACCTGTAACAAGAAACAAAGGTATCAATGGGGTCCCATTTCTCTTGTAATAATATTTTTAGAAAGGATGACATGGACATAACTAATGTCAGTTTTGAAAATAATTTATAACAATCATTAGAGGGAGTTTAACATTTACTTAAAAATTGTAAACGGTTTGCACAATTTGAACTATCGTAAGTTTTAAAGACAATTTGTAACAAAATACTTTCAGACATGATTATATGATACTTGTAGGATTTATAATTTTTTTTTTTGCGCATGAGACATTTAAAGTATAGACAGATTGCAGTTAACTACCATGTACATTGTAAAAATAATTGCGGTTCAAATCATCTTGGCAATTATTAAGTGTTGATTGGCCAATTATTTACTGTTAGTGTATCAATAATTTTTTTTTCTTTGGATGATAGTTTTAGTAAGACGTACAATAATAACAATTGGATCTTGTAAAGAAAAGTAACTCCAGGTTGCTTAAAAGGTTATTTATAATTACAAGGGAAGTCGACTGATCTAACAAATTAATGGTTAAATTCACTTTACTCGGAGTTCTGGAAAGTTACTAATCTTTACTAGATCCAGACAGTCTGCCCAAATTTTGATGGCTCTTAGGATCTTAGCAAGGTTGTTGTCTGTGTTTTAAATGTATCGTAAGGTGCTTAGTCAGTTTCCGTCGAAAAGATACGCACAACAACTTTTAGAACAAGATGATTTAAGTGTGGTATTATGGACCGAATTTCTTATTGTTACATATTCCTTTACGCAAATAACGCTGAACAGTTACTATACAGTAAAATTATAGGAAAAGGCCCATTAAAGAACATCACTGGAAAAATATATGAAGTAATTATGAAGTTCTTAATTTCCTGACCTCAGTCATTTTCTCAAAGAAGTGACCATTAAAGAACACCACTGGAAAAATATATGAAGTTCTTAATTTCCTGACCTCAGTCACTTTCTCATTCCCCCTTGTAAGGGGGTGGCTGAGTCAAGAAATGCGCATTCACCAAGATCTACACACTCCTCTCAGCCCCTTGGGGATAAAGGGTTGCCATGTCTCCCCCCCTTCCACCCTTCTTTTGTCACCCACAAGATAGGCAGGCAAGGATATTCTACAATGAGGCCTGACAGCCACAGCTGGTTTACCCCCCAATGCTTCATCACATGGCAGCTCCGCTCACACCCGTCCACCACAGTTCAGTGAGCTAGCAGGTGCAAGAAATCCCTTTGGGCTACATCATATATGCACAAGCTTCCTCCACCCATTCCTATCTCTAGCACGCACTCCTCCCTGTTCCACTGACATTCCACGTGCATTCAGTGCTCTTTTCACGCCATCCATCCATCTCATTCTAGGTCTCCCTCATAACCTAACTCCAATCACTTCTGCACTCCACACACACTTCTCTATTCGTTCATCACTCATCCTTTCCATGTGTCCAAACCAACTCAACACACTGATCTAACCTATCCAACAGCTTCATTCCAACACCCGTTCTCTGCCTGACATCCTCATTTCTTACTCTATCTATTACAGATACACCAATCATACCTCTCAAACACCTCATCTCCATTACATTCAACTTGTTCCTTTCATCCTCTCTTGCATTCCAAGCCTCTGCTTCATACAATGCTGTTGGCACAAGCACACCTTCAAATTGCCTTCTCTTTGCATTCATTCCCTAATATCTATTTCTTATTACACTTTTCAACCCACCTTGACATTTACTTACTGCCTTCACTCTGTGAATTACCTCAACATCCACTCGTCCAGTCCTTGATACATGCGACCCCAAATACTTAAAACTCTTAACTTCTTCAAGCAACTTCCCATTCACTCCTACATTCAATCTGCCAACATTAAGACTCCTCGTGCATCTCACGTCTTTACTTTTACTAATATTCACACGCAACTATCTTCTTTCACACACACTAATAAACTCGGTCACCAAATGATTCAATTAATTTTCAGTATCAGCCACCAGTATAGTATCATCTGCAAATAGCAACTGACTCGATTTCCACAACCTTCCATCCTCACCCACTAGTTCCAAGCCTCTGTCTAATACTCTTTCATTTACTTCCCTTACCACTCCATTGATATACACATTACACAACCTTGACGTAACCCAACATTCACCTCAAACCAATCACTCATATTATTCCCAACGCATGCATGTTCTACTATTCATGTAAAAACTCTTCACCGCATTCAACAAACTTCCATTTATTCCATAGAATCGCAAAACCCTCCACAATCCCTCTCTATTTACCCTGTCACACGCTTTCTCAAAATCCATAAAGGCCCAAAAGTGTCCCTACCTTTCTCCAAAAACTTTTCATATACCTGTCTTACTGCAATCACCTGATCCACACATCCTCTTCCTCTCCTCTCAGTACCTTTTCTAATTCTCTCAATAAACATGCTTCCATATAACTTACTCAACTACACATGCACTCCTCCAGTCAAATGGGACTCTCCATTTCCTGAAACATACATTCGACAACCTAACCATCCATTCTACTAACTCCTCCCCACCTTTTGACAAGCATTCAGCATGACACCCATCTATCCTTGGTGCTTTACCTGCTTTCGTTGCTCTCAATGTCAAATGTACCTCCTTTGTTATATCTCTATCATTCTCATCTAACATTGGCATTCTCCATTCGTTTCCACAGCCACAATCTCTGCCTCTCTATCATCTTCCTCATTCAGCATGTTCTTGATATATATAGCCCATCTCTCTCTCATCTTTATTTCATCCATTAGCAATTGCCCAACTGCTCCTGTCACCCTCTCCTCCCTACCACATTCACCTTTCCTCACTCTTTTCACTTCCTTCCAAAATATCTTTTTATTCCTTTCAAAATTCTCAGACATGCATCTGCCCCACCTTACATCCGTTTCTCTCTTTGCCTTCCTCACCACATGCTTTGCTAACCACCTTTTTGCTCAATACCTTTCATACGTCTACATTACCTACCTGCAACAATACCTCATAAGCCCGCTTCTTTTCAGCCACTATTGCCTCACCTGCTCATTCCACCATTCACTACCTTTCCATTTACTTCCACCAGTTAGTCTCCTTCCACACACTGCCTCGGCATACTTCATAACTTCCTTGAGACAACCCCATTCTTCTTTCACTTTCTCTTTCACTACATTCCACACATTTCTCACACTAGCCTTATACTCACAGTCTTTCTCTTTCTTATACAATTCATTAACTTTTACCACCTCTCCTTCTCTTGCTTCTCCTCTTTTCTCCCACTCTCACTCTACTTTCCACTAAATAATGATCAGATATTCCACCACTGGCTCCTTTCAGTACATTCATATCCAATACTCTTCACCCTCCTGTTCACCACAACATAATCCATTAATGCTCTGTCAACTACTCATCCTTTATTCACTCTAACCCATGTATACTTGTGCACATCCTTCTTTTTAAATACAGTAGTAGAAATCAACATCTGTCAATACACATTTTTATCAGTTTATGCTCCACTCTCATTCCTACCAGGTACTCCATCCTTCCCAATTACACCATCCACTGGTTCATTCCCTACTCTAAAATTCAAATTTCCTATCAACACTACATTCACATTCATTCCCAAGTCTTCCAAACACTCATTCAATTTCATCCAAAATTCTACTCTTTCTTCCCCACTTTCACTGCCAGGGCCATATGCACTCACAAACGCCCAAGTCTTGCATCCCAGCCACATTTTAGCCACTATTATTTGAGAGGATACTTCCTCCCACTCTACCACACACTTATTCATCTCTTCACCTAATAACAGAGCCACTCCCTCTCTTCCTCTGAACTCCAGACACCCTACCTACTGCTCTCCCAAATGTCACCTCACCATTCGATTTTATCTTAGTTTCGCTCAATGCAAGTACATCTGTCTTTCTCGCCACAAACTCCCTATCACTTCCCTCTTACTTTCATTTACACCACAAGCACACACTTTCAGAGACCCAATTACTAGGGTTCTGGCTGGATCTCTCCTGCCAGAGTACCCCCACATCTCTTGGCTATTCACAGGAAGATACAGAGGGGATTCCCAGTTCCTCCGCTCTGCTGCATTTAGTCGACTTTTACGTCACGCAGGGGAACACGAAGGAAGTATTCTTAACCCCCCTCCCTCAGGTGACCAGTTAAGGTCATGGAATTAATAAGTACAGAAGCTCCCCTACATACGAACATTCACGGTTATGAACAAAAACCTACCATTATCTACCCATGTATTACTGTACTGTACTAATATACTACATTATTATTACTGCATTATAATTCATTAATATTTTATACTTTGTTTTATGTAGTAGATAGGTACAGTACTGCATATGTGTGTACTGTACAGTACCTTTTTTCTTTTTTACCTAAACAACTTATGAACAGACTTCTGGAACCTAACTTATTTGTAAGTTGGGGAGTGTCTATACTGTACATAATATTTTCCTTGCTGTTTTCTTTAATGGGACTCCTCCTACAAACCTTGATGTGTATTAGCTAAATCAGTTTTCTTATAATATTAGAAGTTGTTATCAGTAATTACATTTTTGACATGGTGTGATACTCCATTTTCTATAGTACTTAATTCATTAGGATTAGAGTATGGTAAGGATATGCTCATTAAGATAATTAAAGTTTAGGACTAAATAACTTCTTAGCAATTGTTAAATCAATGATATCTGATATAGAGTTTGTATATATACAAAACATTCTTCATTTTTGTAAAGCTAGTGTTATTGCATTAATAACGAAGTCAACGAAGTAGCTTTGGTAAATACGCAAAGTAATAAAATGTGCAGTTATAAATAATTACTAATATTTCTTTTTCTTTAGACAAATTAGATAATAATACATATAAATATTTATATGAAAGTGCTGATATTATGAAATATATTATTAATAAATCTCTATGTACAAGTAATTATTAGTCAACTTTTATTACTTATCTTGAGACATTAAATAATAATGATGTGAATTTTTACATCAGAGTGGAAATATACAATGTGTTATTCATTAATATACATGTATAGGTAATTACTGGTTAACATTTTTTTACTCATTTTGAAATGAATTAAATAAGAATGGTAGTGAATTTTTATATCAAAGTTCGGACACTATATAATGTATTATTTGATATATTTTGTAAATATGTACTGTATTATTTTATGAATGGGCATGACTATATTATATTTAAATTGCTTGTAATTATGGCTTTCAATATCATATAACTGGAAGAGGTGGTGATCTTTTCTATCAAATACAGTTATTCATTGACTATAAAATATACTTTATTCATTACCTGTAACCCAGTATAGTTTGCTTATACATTTTACTTATGCAATTTTAATTCATTATATTAGTTTTCTCCCACAGATGCTTGTTTTTATTTGTATACAATAATTATTAGTGTGTAATTATACTTTCAGGAGTTACCCATATTTTTTTTTTATGAGGGAGGGGGGTTCAGAATACTTCCTCCGTGCCCCTGCATGTCGTAAAAGTGGAGTGGGGGGAATGGGAATCCCCTCCTCTGTATTTTTTCATCCTACTAGTGACCAAGAAATAATAATAATAAGTGTTATCAGTATCGAGCACTCAGTACCATAATGGGGGACTACAGTAATCCCTCGCTCTATCACGATTTTTTTTCTCTCTCTCTCCAAGATGATTATGACACCAGGATGGGCCAAAAAATGATAAAATAAAACGGCCTTTATCAGGCTGTAAAGAGAAACAGAGATGGAGAGTGTAATGACCTGTCAGATGTGAAGGGATTATAAAAGGTGTGTAATGAATATCCAGCTCTCTGCTGGGTTTTAATATACCTCTGCATTACTTTCATGATGTCTAATCCAATACTTCTCCTTGCATCTTATTATTATTATTGGCAACAATAATTTTCCTTTGATGATGATTGTAGAGATTATTTACATCATCATTATTATTATTAAGGGCTCATCATTGTTTGTACATCTGTTGGTTTATTTACTTTAAAAACTGTGTACAGTGCCCCTCCCTTGTTGGCTGGGACAAAGAGAGTGTGGGGGTTGGGTAGAATAGAATGTTGGAGAAAGAGAGAGACATCTTTAATTAACTCTTGTTCATTCAACCAAAACTACATTATATATTGTAAAAATAATGGTTTAATTACAAATTCGTAATAATAATGAAATTAATAATAATAATAATAATAATCTCCACAATCATCATCAAAGGAAAATTATTGTTAAAAATAATAATAATAATATTAATAATAATATTAATATCTAAGGAGAATTTTTGGAATAGACATCATAAAAGTAATGCAGAGGTATATTAAAACCCAGCAGAGAGCTGGATATTCATTACACAAATTTTATAATCCCTTCACATCTGACAGGTCATTACAAGGGTGATAATTAATAGTTTTAAAAATTCATGATCAAACCAGAACTTGTAATGGGTAATGGATTTAAGCTTGATAAATTTAGGTTCAGAAGGGAAATTAGTAAATATTGCCTTGGTAATACCGTAGATTCCTAGTAGGATAATAAATGCCAATATATATATATATATATATATATATATATATATATATATATATATATATATATATATATATATATATATATATATATATATATATATATATATATATATATATATAATTATTATGATCTTTTCTTATCGTAATCCTCTTTGTACTCGTGGAAGTAAAAAAAAAAAAAAAAAAAAGGAAAAACTAAAAAATAAATATATATATTTTTTTAAGGTGTTCCTACTTCGCGAAAATTCACCTATCGCGACCGGTCCCGGAACCGAACCCTCGCGATAAATGAGGGATTACTGTACTACCTTGCAGAAGTGAAAACTTCGTTGAGCAAATTTGCACTCTCTTAGATAACCCAACACAACTGTGCTATAAGAAAATGAAAAATAACATATATATCAATACTCTACACCAGTCAACCTATATCACTGTATTAGCACAGTGGTTAGAGCGGTCAACTCAGGAGGTGATAAACCTGTGTTCATGCCCACTACTGGGTAAGAAGGGCATCGAGCCTTAATCCTCCACCTCCAACCTGTCTGTCTACACTCCCATCTGATTGGGGCTTAAAAGTGAAACATATAGTACAGCAGCAACAATGCTCAATGTGGGAAGTGACAAACGAGGGTTTGAGCCTACCACGGGGCATCAAGGACAGCATCCAGCCCTAATTTCCCTAAAAATTCCAACATGTCAAGTATCCACCATTTATTCAAATGGAGATTAATTAAGACAAAAGAAAGTGACAAGTAAACTATAACATGAGCATACAATTTTAGCCTTAAAAAACCACATTATAATTTATTAGTGAGAATTTTTGCAACTGCAGTCTTACACTACCAAAAGTACGATATTGTTTATAGAATTGTTCAGTGTATTGTAAATAGCACCATTTTGTGTTTACCATTTTTATGTCACAACAGGTTCCCATTCAAATAATAGTTCTGTTCTTTGAGCAAAAGGGGATGGGTGAAAAATCCGAAATTTCCACTGAAATACATTAGATACAGTATCGATTTCAATGCCATACATAAATTTTCCAGCTAGAAAAGGTAAACCATTGAAATCACTGATGGCAACAAATGACCAAAATATCTGCTGGGACAGCAACCATCAACATTCAATTATAATCAAATCAGTGTAAAAATGCTACAATACCAACATTTCCTAAAAGTTTTACTTTCAAACCCCAAACAAATGAATGAGAATACAAAACATTGAAAATATATATTAAAAGACTTAGGAAACAAATTTTATCATTGACATCCCAATCAGTCTATGATGGAATCAATAGCTGCCAGCATGTGCATAACTGCTAAATCCATGGTATAGGAAATAATTTTTATCATTGACATCCCAATCAGTCTATGATGGAATCAATAGCTGTCTGCATGTGGGTAATTGCTAAATCCATGGTATCTGCCTCAGTAAAATAGCAATCATCATGAAGTCGAACAAGAACAAGCTTCAACCAATGGCACATTACCCTGAAAAACTGTGAAGAAAAGGGAGCTAAGGAATGTTCCTTGCAGATGGCCTGTTTTCTGTGTTACAATCCCTATTCAAATGTAGTTGGACAAAGACATGTTGGAGCTAGGAGAATACGGTTGGATGACCCGCATTACTTACTTCCTGACTCACATTCTACCACTGCTAATGCAGCCCCAAGGCTTGATCCTTACAGTAGGCTATACCCAGTAAAACAATACAGAGTATCTAGCATATTACCTAGATATTTTCCATAATTCAAAAAGGATCTCATTATGTGTTAAAGCTGTTCCCCTGGTAATAAGGAAAGTAAAGTTAACAAGAACTGCTGCAAAATACACAGTCATATGCATTTCTGATGTCAAAATAAATGACATGGACTACTTTCTTTTTCTTAAATCCACATTGGACAACATGGTTATCAAGTGAACAATTGCAGAACGATGTCTGTGAAAATGTGTCTGATGAGGCAAAATGGTATTTTTTCACAATTACATTCCTCTGAACTAGGAGGTGAAAATTATATTTTTCTTATGTTTGTTATGAGTTTTGAATGAATATGACCTTGAAAATCACTGAAAAATATATGCAAACCTAATTTAAGCTAATCTAAAATAAAAACCAGTAACTTACAACAGTTTTAAAGGTCACATTCATTCGAAGACATGAAATAGGAACAATATTGTATATTACTACTTTTAGATTAGGTTAACATTTAGCTTTCGGATGGTTTCCATGGATATACTCATTCAAAACACATCTATAACCATGGGAAAAAATTAATTTTTACCTCCAAATTGAGACAGAAATAAATAATAAACTTTATCGGCAAAGATCTTGTACATCAAAATACCGACACAAACGGAATACCAACTTTGCAAGTACACCTAGTTCATTTTTTACGCATGTTTATAATTCGAGATATTGGAATAACGCCCCTAAAAAATAATAGTAAAATAATAAGAAATACACGAATAATGCCCATGCAAAAAAATTAGATTTTTTTTTTTCATTAGTAAATAATCGACCATCTCGGAGGCAATTTTCCGCCATGCTCCTCCTCTTCTACCGTTTAATGCGATCGGATATTATGAAGTGAATGGAAAAAAAGCATTAAGAACAAACAGCAAACAATCTTGCGATATAGTATCGTCAGGGAAGTAGCATGTGAGGGTGCATCAGCTGATACAGGGGCGGCAAAACGATTGCAGATAGAGATTCATTCTCCCGCATCCTCTTCTACCGCTTAATGCGATCGGATATTAAGGCGAGAATGGAAAAAAAGCATTAAGAACAAACAGAAAACAAACTTGCCATATAATATCGTCAGGGAAATAGCGTGCGCGGGTGCATCAGCTGATACAGAGGAAGCAAAATGTTTGCAGATAGAGGTTCGTTCTCCCACATCCTCCTCCTCTTCTACCGCTTAATGCGATCGGATATTATGAAGAGAATAGAAAAAAAAAGCATTAAGAACAAACAGCAAACAAACTTGCCATATAATATCGTCAGGGAAATAGCGTGCGAGTGCATCAGCTGATACGGAGGCGGCAAAACGTTTGCAGATAGAGATTCGTTCTCCTGCATCCTACTCCTCTTCTACCGCTTAATGCGATCGGATATTATGGAGAGAATGGAAAAAAAAGCATTAAGAACAAACAGCAAACAAACTTGCGATATAATATCGTCAGGGAAATAGCGTGTGAGAGTGCATCAGCTGATACAGAGGCGGCAAAACGTTTGCAAATGGAGGTTCGTTCTCCCGCATCTTCCTCCTCTTCTACTGCTTAATGCAGTCGAATATTATAGAGAGAATGGAAAAAAAGCATTAAGAACAAACGGCCAACAAACTTGCCATATTATATCGTCAGGGAAAAAGCGTGCTAGAGCAAAAATGTTTTCAGATAAGAGGTTCGTTCTCCCGCATCCTCGTGTTCACCGCCATCATGCACGTCCCAGTGTATGCCTGTTGCCCACCGCATAATAGAGCACATTAATATGTCTACTGTACAGTAAATCTGTATATTATTTATACTGTACACTATCTGCATGTCAGTATAAATAACTACAGGGCTTTCTGCTCTGTTATGTAATTATAAAATATGTTTTACTTATCTTATATCTTTTGGTATAGTGTGTCTATGTACGGTTGTGACACGTATCTATGCCCATTATCATTGTTTCTTATGGAAAATTACTTGTTACATAACGCGAATATTACATTACACGGCACTTCTGAGAACCTATCTTCGCGTTATTATAAGAACTAGGTGTACATAAATTCATATACACACGCCTCGTTCCCCCTTACAAATGGGGTGGCAGAGCCAAGAAACATGCATTCACTATGATCCACACATACCTCAACCACTCCTCTCAGCTCTTTGGGGATAAAGGGTTGCCACATCACCCCCCCGTACACCCTGCTTGGGTCACCCATAATTAGGCAGGCAAGGATATTCTACTATGAGGCCCGACAGCCACAGCTGCGGGTAAACCAGCTGCGGCTGTCGGGCCTCATTGTACAATATCCTTGCCCACCTACCTTGTGGATGACCCAAGCAGGGTGGAAGGGGGGGAGACGAGACAACCCTTTATCTCCAAGGAGCTGAGAGGAGTGGTTGAAGTATGTGTGGATCATGGTATATGCACAAGTATTCTCCCTGAAATGGAAAAGTTTATGATTCGTCTTATGCACCCCTTCCAAAGCCTACCCAAGAAATCAGAATTGCCACCACTTCCTGAAGTGAGCTGCGCTGCTGTATAAACATCCAAATTCCTTTTTGAAGTATGTAAGGCTTCAAAGCTGCATTATATTAGGTTAGATTAGTTTGGGTTAGGTTAATTAAGTACCCACCACCACCACCAAATTCGCCCCAACACACACAAAAAAAAGTTTTCCGAAGAAAACAATTAATAAATTAAATCAAAACACATCAGAATCAATCAGAGAAAAGTAGTTTTGTCCAAAAATAGATAGGGTGCATGAAACATATCATAACCATGGAAAATGGGGAGAGACAGCTCGAGGACGAGATTTAAAGGTCAAAGTATTAGTCTGTCATTCCAGTTGACATTTACACAATCTAGAATAAAACTGTGATAAAGAGTGAGAAAGTGGGTTAAAATTTCACGACATTCCATCCACACCAGCGACCTTACCCATGGGTTGGATAAGGAGTATATTCTTCAGTTCATCAAATCTTTACCTGTAGAATTGCAAAGCTTCACTTCAAACAAGGTTCTTCCTTTTTGTGGGAAAACATATGTAATTATACATCTCATATAAACAGCCTAGCTTAGAAATATTCAAATTACCAAATTACTATACGGTACCGTAGAGTAAATGGTTAGGGGTCGGCGAATAGGTTAGGTACAGATTTACCCGGAAAAACCGAAATAGCAACAAATTCCTAGACATCAAGGTTAGTAAATATTTGTACATATAAATAGGACCTATTAAACAAACCAAGAGAATTCTTCGTCTACATCTTTTCCCACTTTTATGTTGGGTCGATGTTTCTGGCCAGTGTTTTCCATATGTTCCTGTCCCATACCTCATCACCTAACAAACCTTTAGACCTCAGGTCATCATTGATGCATTCCATCCACCTACACTATGGTCTCCCCTTCCCTCTCCTACCCTGTATATCCATTTCCATCACCCTCCTCCCAACATACTGTTCATCCCTCCTAACGACATGAGAAATAACTTCCCTTAAATGTAGCAGATATTCAAGATCGGAAATCAAAGAACACATAAGTAACACAAAGGTAAGCACCCACTTCCGAACACATAAAACGAGGTTCTAACAACTCATACTTCTAATTCTTTTTGCAATTTCTTAATATATAAGAAACGAGGTACAATACTGTATTCATCTATTAAGGTATATATAGTATAAAATGTCAAACCCATTTAAACATAGAAATTAACAAACTAAATTATTATTAGAATTACCATCATTATTATTATTATTATTAGAATTACCATCATTATTATTATTATTATTATTATATCTATCTACCTTGGCTGTTTCCCCCTTTAATTGGGGGCTAGCCAACATAAAAAAAAAGAAAACAATAAGGGATACTTTGCTCGATGGGCAATGATGAGGGAGCTAGTGACCGTTCAGATGGCACTACTGGAGTGCCACAGCCCATCCTCCTGGCTCTTCCACAACCTGTGTCACTTCATAACTGCCAACTCCCCTGCTGCCCCTACCACAGGGGTACCTATGTAAGATGCAGCCCCGAGGTAACAGCAGATGCCCATCAGAGCTGCGTCACAATCGCTCGCCACTCATTCCTATTCCTAGCACGCTCACTTGCTTCCCTCACATTCATCCTCCTATCATTCAGGGCTCTCCTTACTCCATCTATATACTCAAACCTAGGCCTCCCTGTAGCATTTCTCCCATCAACTCTCGCATTCATCACCTTTTTCAGCAATCTTTCACCATCCATCCGTTCCACATGGCCAAACCATCTCAGAACATTCATATCTACTCTGGCTGCAAATTCTCTATTCACACCCGTTCTTCCTCTCACCACTTCATTCCTAACCCTATCTAACCGAGATACACCAATTATACTCCTCAGGCATTTCATCTCAAACACAATTAGTTTCCGTCTCTCACTTACTTTTATACCCCATAACTCTGATCCATACATCACAGTTGGCACAACCACTTTCTCATACAAAACTTTCTTAACATTCATTTCCAATCCTCTATTCTTCATCACTCCTTTCAATGCACCTAACACTTTACATCCTTCATTCACTCTGTGACACACTTCTGCTTCCACTCCACCATTTGCAGCTATAACCAAGCCTAAATACTTAAACTGATCACCTTCCTCAAGTGTCTCGCTATTCAACATAACATTCAATCCAGCACCATCCTCATTTATTGTACACCTCATAACCTTACTATTTCCCACATTCACTTGCAACTTCTTTCTTTCGCACACCATTCTAAATTCTGACACCGACACAGCTTCTCCTCTGAATCTGCCACCACCAGTATCATCTGCAAACAGCAACTGATTCAGCTCTCACTTGTTATTATCCCCATCTACCATTCTCAAACCTCGACCACGCACTCGCTCATTCACCTCTCTTAAGACTCCATTATTATACAAATTGAACAGCCATTATTATTATATCAAAACTAATACATTTACTGAAAAGAAACAACTTGTTTACTTTCAGTTACTACACTCTTCTTCCATGTATGTGTAGGACAGGAGGATACGAAGCTTGGTTTGATAAAAAGTCCCACAGATTGTTTATCTGCCGTTTTGTGCCTTATTATCAAACCCCATTAAGGGAGTGGGCACAGACAGGTCGGAGCTGAGGAACTGATGCTGGATGGCTTTCCTAACGGCCCGCTGCGGGACTGAACACGAGTTTGTGGCTTCCCTTGTCGAGTACTTTAACCACTGCGCGCTCACAAGTTCCACAGAATTAACAAGTCTAAAGAGAGTAATATGGTTGTTAAACATGACCAGGATAATTGTAAATTAATAAATATCTTAAAACTCGACCTGACGACAAAACAAACAGTGTAATAATAATGTATTCTTATAAGGAAACTAAAATAATTATGGATCTTGTAGAGTAACCCAGGGTGCACTATGATTAAACATATTTACAATTCACGTAAACTTAATCTAACTTATTCTAACAATTTTCATGGTTATTTAATTTCACATGAGATTCTGTGGGTTACTCCTCTTTGCAAGATCCTTTGGTTTCTTCATTAAATTCAGCTATAAACGAATTCTGATATTAAAAGACCACAATGGGTTATGGAAGCTCATTAACAAGTGGAATCCTACTACACACAAATAACAAAGGGAATCCTACTACACACAAAATACTAATTTGAATAGAGCTCAATAAAAAAAAAACTAACCTAACCTAATCCAAGAATTAGGATCGACATAAGATTCAGGTCCCAATTCTTTATGAGCTCCGGGTTGTTTCTTTTTAGCTATGTACCACTTGGAGAGTTGGGACACCCATTAACGCATTAATATAAAAAATAAAATTAACTTTTATTACAATATATATGTTGCACGGTTATTTTTAATGGCTAAAACGATGAAGAAATATAACTCTATTAATATAAAGAACGTGATTTGTTTGAAAATAATTTATAAGTATTATATATATATTCCAAAAGAGCCTTTTGCCTCAATTAAGTTAAATTTTATTTATGATGGCTAAAATAATGCATAAACTGGAATCATTTATAAATAATATGAAGAAAGAAATGATATGTTGTTTTCTAAGTATTACATCTCTATTCCAAAAGACTGTCTTGCGTCATTTGTTTCGTGTTTTGTTGTCGTTCAGCCTTTAATACGGTTTATGAAAACAAGTTCTTTGCTAAATAACTTTACATTAATAAATATAAAAACTTCAAGTTATTGTATGAAAGTAATCAGAATTTATACAAAACTTAATATTTGAAATGCAAAACTAGTGAAGGTTAAAGGAAAATATATAAATTCACAAACAAATTTAACAATAATTCCGGGTTGCAAAAGACATATGTCTGCCTGAGAAAGACCGTGGAAGTGAGGATTAACTAGTTATCATATTCTTCGACAAGAAGAACTATAAATTTATCAGTCATGGATACCAAAGAAATCAGACCTAAAAAGAAGATCTCTTTGAAGGAGACTTTTAACAAACTTATGCCAGAGATGAACGAAGAAAATATATTCAGAGCGCAAGTGGCTGTTGCTCTTCTTGTGGGTCTCATTACAATATGTAAGAATAATGTGCTGTTTTATCACAGTTAACCCCCATATGAATTAGGATGGATAAAGACATGTTGGAGTCGGGGGATTAAGGCTGAATATGGCAATAATTCATTTTATTCACCCCTTTATTTTTTTGGCAACTAACCTAACGTAACATACGAGTTATGGAAAGGTGCCTAAAACAAATCTTAACCCTGAATGCCCTTTCTAGCGACCCGTAGTGGGCTTGAACACGGGTATGTCACTGCCTAAGTTATATGCTCAAAGCACTGCGTCACTCTTTCATGTACTTCCACAAAAAACATATCAAGCAGTGTATACTTCTTCAGAATTCTCATAACCACTCAAAATAAAGAAATTCTGGATTTTATATATATATATATATATATATATATATATATATATATATATATATATATATATATATATATATATATATATATATATATATATATATATATATATATATATATATATATATATATATATATATAGTAGCTTAAGAGGGCATTTCCCATTACCCCAAAAGAAGGAGATCTTAGGGTATATTTTTACTTTAACAGCACAGTCAAAAAAATATATATCTCATATTTACTATTAATTTGTAAGCTAGGTTTCGTTAGTTCACCTTCCCCCCTGTTAAGAAAGGAGTTGGTAAATAATTTTTTTCCATACCGGATATTTGTCATTGATTTGTATTTCCATCACTCCCGTTGGGGGTGTGAAAGTAAACATACTCATCACAGCTAATATATACGTTTCCTGCTTAAGCTTTTTTTTTTTTTTCCTATTATTAGTTTAGTATGAACTAGAGTTTACCATACTATACCTTAGAATACCATATATACTGTAAATGTTATGGTCGTGTGGCTTTCTAATGATAAATATGTAACTATACATTATTGTATGCAGTGGTTTTGCCTGTTAATTACTATGTACCAATTTAAACCTTAAAAAATTAAATATCACGGGAGCATTGAAAAAAATATTAATATAAAGTATTGGGTATACCAATGAAAATGTATAATTAAATAAAAAAATTATGTATAAATTAATTATTTTTTTCAGTCCTTCTCTGGCGATTATTACGTGGTGGTAGTAAAAAGCGTGGAGTGCTGCTCTTGGGCCTCTGTGAATCTGGCAAAACTTTGCTATTTTCTTTGCTGTGTCATAACAGTGATGTCCTCTCTGTAACCTCTCTTAAGGAATCAGTTGGAGAATATGTGTTTGGTAAGGTATGTACTCTGTCTATCAATCTATTTAAATACAAAAGCATTGGCATTCTAATTATTGGGTCTGAGTCAATGTAAAAATCTCGACTAATTTTGGGGGGAAAATATAATGGGGATTTCCAGTCCCTTTGCTCCTCCCATTTAGCAGACTTATATGACACGCAGGCCAACATGTAAGAGGTATTCATGCTCCTTTAAAGGGAAAGTATGTATTGCACGGTATATTACCCTACTCATTATTAAATAAATAGTTTTGATATGTACTAAAAAAATGTACTATACAGTATGCATTTGATTGTTGCTTTATAACTTGAATTAAATGTACCATATAGCTGTATATAGTACATCATATTACTTTCATAAAGGGACTGCATTCAAAGGGCAAGCAATTGTAGCACTTAAAAATTACAGCAACAAAAAATGGGATGTAAGGAAGGGCATCCATCATTTATTCCCCAGCTCCATACTGTCTGGGTCCAACCCTATTCTAATGGGGATTTATTGTGACATAAAATGGCAAACAACATACTGCACTTTGGTTTCAGTCATTTTAGGTCATCATGAATTATATACTTTTACATAATTTACAATATAATAAGTATCTTCAGGAAGTTTGATAGCATTGATATTAGATCCATCTGTTAGTATTCATTATGTTCTTTTTCAGAAATCGTTAACAATGTACGATCTACCTGGTCACGAGCGCATTAGAATGGCATCATTTGAAAAGGCGAAGAACCTCGCCAGAGGCATAATCTTCATGATAGATTCTGGCACCGTTCAGAAAGATGTGCGAGATGTTGCTGAGTATGTAGTGTATATTTAATTTCAATCGTGTTGTTCACAATCAAACTTGGCAATTAATTGGAGAGTCTGTGATTTTCTTTAGTTTACATGATTACAAATTCACTGTCTGGAGATTGTTGGGACCTCATAATTGGAGAGGAAGGTAGGGCCCTGGTTATATGGTAGGTATATGCTTGGGCTTTAGTGTTATCACTGTCCTTTGCCTATACTGTACCTTCCCTTAGAGACCTTCAACCTTTAGAGATAAAAGAGATATATCGGATTTTTTAAGAAGAATACATTATAGTATGAAGTAGGCAGATTATGTACAAAGTACTTTGTATGTATAAAAGAAATGTTGCCATATTCAATGAGAATCTTGCAATATATTGCTGGGGGTTGTGGGAGCTCAGTGGCTTGAGCCCTTTGCTCAGGAAGTGATAAACCCATGTTCGATCCATCGTGGGGCATTAGGAAGATCATCCAGCCTTGATTTCTCAGCTCAAACCTATGTCTACCACCATTCAAATGGTAATTCATGGTGACACTTAAAATGGCCAAAAAAAAATTTTGTTAAGCCATTAATATTACCTTTACTTCTAAAATAACCTAACGTGTACTAAAGTATATTAATACAGAATTCTAAAAATAAAAAAACACTACAATTAGGAATTTTATATATTTCAGATTTCTGTATATAATTTTAAGCGATGGTGCCATTCAGAACAACAGACCCAAGGTCTTGATCGTCTGCAATAAACAAGACCATTCTTTGGCCAGATCAGCTCAACTTATTCAGAAAACCCTTGAAAAGGAAATGTAAGTACTGTATATTTGCACAACTGAAAATTTACACAATGAATTTTATGACTTTTTCATATTATCATCTCTGAATTTTAGAAATTGTCATACAGCTTTCAAATAATAAAGTCTATCTATATACATAAGCCATAAACTCCCTTATGAGGGGGTTGGCTGAGTCAAAGCAAATAACTTGGTTCTTCCTAGACAAGCAACGAAGCATCGAGGTGCTTTAACCACCTGCAAAACGAGAAGAGCGATACATGTAGATTAATATAATTTGATTGTATCTTTTCACAGAAATCTACTGCGAGTGACTCGTGCCAATCAGCTGCAGTCGGTTGGGGAAGGCGAAAACAACAACAGCTTTTTAGGTCGTACAGGACAAGACTTTGAATTCAGCCACCTGTCCCCCATCAAAGTAGACTTTGTCGAGGTTGTAACCAAAGGGCACGAGAAATTGGGGCCAGTGACTTCATGGCTAGAGCGCTTAGCTTAAATAATTCATACATATACAATATCCACAAGTCCCCTTGTAAGGAGACTGTCCGAGTCAAAGCACTCACATTCACCAGAAGCTAATACACCTTAACCACTCCTCTTAGCTCCTTGGGGATAAAGAGCTCGTACAGTTTCCTTCCACTACCCTGCTTGGGTCATTCACAGGTTAAGTGGGCAAGGGTTTTTGTCAACCTTAACTACTACACAGTTATTTTGTAAAACTAGTACCTTAAGTGCATTAAAATATTTCCTAAACTTGTGTTATTTCATATAAATTTGTGTTCTCTACTAAATTATTATAAGTTTTAAAATGTAAGTTATTATTTTAATAACTAATACTTAATTACCATCATAAATATTAACCTTAATTATGACGAATAGTATTTAGATGAAATGGAATGTACTTCTATGCTAAGCCATGTGTCACAATTAGTCCCATTCAAATAAGGGTGGACACAAACATGTTAAGAGATATAAGGTTAAGGGTAGATGCCCTTCCTAATACCTCAGATTGGGCTTGAACCCGTGTTAGTTGTTTCCCGACTTGTGTGCTCTACCACAGTTCTACAGATTTCAGATTTCAAAATAAGTATACATGCTGATATTACTGAAGTTTATTATGTGTGTTTGAGTACTGATAACAGTTAACTATTAGATACGGTGCCTGGGTCCTGGTTGGATTATGGATAATAAATTATTTGAATAATATATATATTTTTTTAATTTACATATTAGAACTTCGTTGTCGTAGTCACTGGTTTTGTAAAATTTGTGTATATGTAATTGTGTGTACTCTTGATTTGTACTTTGAGAAGGAGATCAGTTGAGATCACGATATCAATAAGTACTTCATATATTTTCCATGTTGTTTACTTTAATGGACCTTTATCCTACCATATTTAAAATCAATATATTCAAAAATATCTTTGTACACTAACCTGAAGCCGTCAATATTGTTAACACTATTTTACATTAGATACATAAAATACCTTCAACATTTCTGCATCCAATCCCATTCGATTGAGGATTAATAGCTACATATATAATGGCAAACAGCAAATATTACTGACATAAAATATGTCATGGAAATGGTGCTAGCTCTTAAATCCTTCAACATGAAACCAAATAATGGGTTTGGAAACAGCCTTCCAACTTATTTCTATTAGGACCACAACATTTTATTTCTGACCATTCGCAGAGTTTACTATCCTGCAGAGAGGGAGGGGAAGGAAGATAAGATGTAAACCTTAAAAGACTTCACTGAATAATTGATGTTGTGTTATATTAATAATCATGTGTATCCTTCTATTGTTATTTAGTAATATCAGAGTTTCGTTTGCCATTTTATTTCTCTCTATCAATTCCCAGTATGGGAGTCAATGCAGAGATGTTGCAACTGGGAAATTCAGACTGGATGCTCTTCCCAATGACCCGCAATGGGAAAGATCACGGGTCTGTCACTTCCCAAGACGAGTGTTCTAACTGCTGTGCTTCCATGGTCCTCATTGTGTAAAATCAAAGTGCTTGATAAAATTGTAGCCCCTAATGAATTAATGAACACGGATCTATCAATTAATTGACTTTTTTTTATCATTAAATGACATTATTGGGTTTCAGATGAATACACACTTTGGGCTGTTCACCATTAACGGGTAAATTTGGTACAAATATGTTTTATGACGAGTTTATTTGCCTTTGTAGGTATATATATTAAATATTACAAAGTGAATGAATATGCAAGTATGTGCACTGTTCTAAGTATCACAATCAGTCCTCATAACATTGAGGGTGGACACAGACATGGTGGAACTGGGAGATTAAGACTAGATGCCTTTACTAACGCTTCACTGTGGGATCGAATGTGCGTGATATAAGAACTAACTATTTTACATCCTCAAATCTTCTTCATAACTGAAGCAATGTGTAAAGTGCAGTGCAGCAAATTGTGTCAGGTTTGGTGCAGAAAACTGAAATAATATTCTTAAGAAAAACTTTTACCTGGAGATATGTTTAGTAAAAGAATGCATACATATGTAGCACTTGGTTCGAAACACGGGGATCACAGTAGTGCTGTGGAAAAAGCGCTCGACTAGGGAAGTGTCAGGGGTGTGATGAATCGATCTTACCACTCGGGTAAAATACCAGGTATCATTCATAGGTCCAGATAAGGAGGTGGGAGCTCAGCCACAACCTACCAATAGACTTCAAAGAGGCTAGCGGGAAAAACTGACCCCATAGGAACACGGGCAATGCTACGTATAAAGGTGTTTTTAATTTAATATCTCTAAATTCATTATTTTGTTGAAATAAAAACGTGTATTCTACTTACCTTATATTTTTAAACCAAATACATGACAAGCCGGGACATTGGGTAGCAATTATCTGAAATAATAATAATACTTGTTGTAGTATTAGTACTAGTATTATTATTATTAGTGATAGACGTAGTAGTTATGATTAAAATAAATGACGATTATAAGACTCAGATAACTACTTTTATTATTATTATTATTATTATTATTATTATTATTATTATTATTATTATTATTATTATTATTATTATTATTACTACTACTACAACTAATATTACTACTACTAATAATAATACATGTAAGTAAAAGAGGACAGGCTCTACAGAACATGTACAATATTTATATAAATAAGATGTTAACTACTGGGAGCATTTCTCGCACTACAGGGTGTCCACAAAGTCTGAGTACATAGGAAATATCACTATGCAGACCTATTCAATCGAGTTCACCTGAATTTTGTAAAGCGCATCAAATTATACATTGAAAATGATGGAAATCATATTGAAAATATTATTTATTAACATTAGATTTAAATAAAATTATTTTGTTTTAAAAGTATGTGTTAATCTCCTGTGTACCCAGACTTCGTCTGGGTACACAGATTAACACATACTTTTAAAACAAAACAATTTTATTTAAATCTAATGTTAATAAATAATATTTTCAATATGATTTCCATCATTTCCAATCCATAATATGATGCGCTTTACAAAATTCAGGTGAACTCGATTGAATAAGTCTGCATAGTGAAATTTCCTATGTACCCAGACTTTGTGGACACCAGGGATTTTGACTAATAAACTCGCGTTGAATCCCGCCGCTGGGCATTAGGAATGGCATCCAGCCTTAATCCCCATCACATAAAACAACAATTTGGATTATCATCAGTGTAAACATAAAATTAAATCAAAAGTTTTAGATACAACTAGTTCATATAAGTTTATCTATATACATAAGCCATTTTTTCCCTTATAAGGGGAGTGGCTGAATCAAGGTAAAATACTCTGGCTCTTTATAGTAAAACATTAATATGAAAGAGAGAGAACGTGCACAACATGGGTAATTTAGTTTAGTCACTAATTTAAACATTGTAAATATATTTAACAGTTTAATTGTGTAAGTATATTCAAGTGTTTTAATTGTGTAAATATATAATGAGTCAAAAGTATATATGCATTATGTTGAAGGTTGGAAAAAAAAAAATACAAAACTTATAATTTTGGAGATGATAGAATAGACGTTGCTTTCCTTTTAAGTGCAGTAATAAACGGTACAGTTTTGTCAAAATTTGTACTCATTTATATAGGGGCAGACAGGCATTTTGGAGCTGGGAGATTAAGGCAGGATACCCTTCTTAACGCCATGCGGTTGTATCGAACCCACGTTAGTCAGGCTAAAAATGTCTTTCTATTCGGACTAAAATCCACATCCACTGCAAATATTTATAGCAGAAATACCTAAATGTGATTTAAAAAACTTGCACTGATATGAGTTAAGAGGGCAGCGGAAGCTCACTGGTAGAGCGAGCAAGTTGGGATATGATGAGCCTGATATACGTGAGTTCGAGCCCATTGCGGAAAGTTAGGGGGGGGGCTGCCAGTCTTACTCCCCTTATAGATCTAGCCTGTTTTTGTCCACCCTCATTCGACGGGGGACTAATTGTGAATAAAAAAAATCCGAAAAAAGACCCACATTGATCTGCGCTGAGTGAATAAAAAAATGACCAATGAAGAGATTTCAAATATAAACTAAAATGATTATTAACAGTTTCATATATCAAGGGCATTTTATGATCCATTGTTCTCTTTTTTTTAATTATATTTTTATTCCTTATTTTATTCACGAAATTATTAAATTAGACATTTCTTTTGATGGGTGCAAAAAAAGACAGATGAAAATTAGGAAAATATTCTTGATATGAAGTAAAAATATATAGCTTGAATTTGCACGCATATGTTGAACAATGTAGATCGAACCAACAGCGGAGGGTTAGAAAGGACATTCAATCTCAGTTCCCCAACTTCAACCAGTCTGTGTCCATATATAGGTTGCAAGCACTCAGTTACACTTAAGTTCCATTTGAATAACCTTAATTTTATTTTAACATGATACATAATCCAACAGAAGACGCAGTAGGCCACAAATGTACAAAAGACATTCGAAGGTTCTAAGCACACTGGTCTCTATTACATTGGCATTAATTCTTACATAAATCATTAAAATGATAATTGGATTTTCATGTTCTCTCTCTCTCTCTCTCTCTCTCTCTCTCTCTCTCTCTTTGTGCACCTTTTATATTTCAACTCGTCCTTTTCATCCTTTCCATTTTCTCATCTATTTCATTCTTTCTCTCCTACCCCCGGCCACCCATCCATAGAATACCCAATCCCCCACCAGGATCCTCTGACCCATCCACAGGCCCTCCATCGGGATCCTACGAGCCTCCACTCCCCTCTCTCATCCTCCAACTCTCGCAGTCGTCCCAACTTTAATAATCGCTGTGTGTACACTGTGTCAATCCCCTGCGACTACATATTGAAAATTTGTTTAAAACGGTTTTCAAACGCTTCCATGTTTACCCTCGGAATTAGATTTTGCAGGCAGTTAATAGAGAACCACAAGAAGAATTATTTGATAACGGATGGCAAGTTATTTCAACAGCAAATATTGACATACCGGTTCGTGCTCTCTGGGATTCCTCTTTCACAAGATTTCGCTTCTTTCCCATAATATCTCTCCCGAGACGGTTACTCAACCCAGGGCTCTGGAATTTCACTCGGGATTAGATGAACTATCGGGAAACATTTCTTAAATTTTAGTTCAAATGCTGAGGGAGAATCTAAACGTCCCTTAAGAAGCGATTTCGACCTATCTTCAAAAACGAAAGAGGTGAAATAGGTTTCTCATCTTACGAAAGGTTTATATTGTCTAAATCCATCGATCAGATCCCGCTAATACTCAGAGAGAGAGAGAGAGAGAGAGAGAGAGAGAGAGAGAGAGAGGAACTAGAATTCCTGTCTTTCGCCGTTATCGAAGTCGTCGACATGACTCAATCAACATAAGACGTAATTATACTTTGCATAATTAACTGCCTAATCACCCAACCACTTTTCCATCCTTTTCTTCCCACAAATGATCTTTGATGGGACAGATCATCCAATGACGAAATACGATCTCTCTCTCTCTCTCTCTCTCTCTCTCTCTCTCTTCTCTCTCTCTCTCTCTCTCTCTCTCTCTCTCTCTCTCTCTCTCTCTCAGAGCTGATTAGACGAGTGAAAATATAAAACCTCATTATTGAGAAATGGATTCTCCCGAGACTAAAGACCTGTGCAAATTGGATATAGCAATGAAGGGTAAACATATATTTAAATGTATTACGTCTTTTGCAATATCTAACAGGAAGGAATATCACAACCTGCTTGTAACTCTTCAAAGAATATGAGAAATAGTAGCAAGACAAATATGAAACTGTTTTTATTTATCGAGGTAACTGAAAGGCTGGATTTTTGTCAGTGATGTTTAGCACACAAGGTAGTCACCGTGGCTCAATCGGTAGCGTCCGCGACTCTGAGGCGTCAGGTCGAGGGTTCGCGCCCCGTCACGGTCTGAGGTTAGCAAGGGCATGCACTCAGGGTAAGGATTACATCTGCCAAAACAAGTCCTTCGCAAGAAGGCAACCGTCCTAGCCCATGGTAGAAAAAGGGAATCCGTGACGTAAAACCGGAACAACAACATGTTTAGCACACAAGACTCCCACCTTGCGGAAGCTCAGCGTAAGCCCATACATACGAACATGAATTGTCTCTCACCCAAGAGGTTTGGAGTAAATATTCATTCCCGTTTTTCGACAAACACGAATATATTCGTGTAAAAACATATTCATATCCGGATTACTTGAGTATAAGTACAGAGGAGATCCGTTATCACTGTTCAATATATTACTAGAGAATAAAAAATTAAATCATATCGTTTCCATTTGTTTAGCCAAATTATATATATATATATATATATATATATATATATATATATATATATATATATATATATATATATATATATATGTGTGTGTGTGTGTGTGTGTGTGTGTGTGTGTGTGTGTGTGTGTGTGTGTGTGTGTGTGTGTGTGTGAGTGTAAGTTTAAGCCAGTAAAGGTTATATTTCCTCATTCGATTCCCGGCGTAATACTCTTGTATTCAACCTGCTGACTGTCAGGGCTCAGTACATGGTGGACGACGCTATCGCCTCCTTCTAGTCCCCAAAATATTGTGTGTGTGTGTGTGTGTGTGTGTGTATGTATATATATATATATATATATATATATATATATATATATATATATATATATATATATATATATATATATATATATGCAGTGGTGGTATTTCCCCCTGTATGGAGGGTGGCTGAGTCGAAAAACACACTCATTCAGCAGACTTAACACACCAGCCTTCTTTCAGCACCTGTTCTTTGCCTCACTTCCATATTTCTCGTTCTATCTCTTCTATTTTTTCTATCTATTCTTGGAATTGGATGAAATTTATCCAAGTTGGGTGTTGAGTAACCTCTTTTTCACAAGCTAACTTTTTCTATCTCTTTTTCTTCATCTAGGGTAGGAGATAATGCCGCCTCGTGTTCCCCTGCGTGTCATGAAAGTACACTAAATGGGGTGGAGTGCGGGAACTTGGAATCTTCCACTGTATTTTCCTCCTATGATGAGTCCAGTCATCATACAGTTTGGACCGTTTTGTATCACAGTTAGTCCCCATTCGAATGGGGGTGGACAGGTATGCTTATGTAAACAATATCGAAAAATTTTAAACACATGCCTCTCTCTCTCTCTCTCTCTCTCTCTCTCTCTCTCTCTCTCTCTCTCTCTCTCTCTCTCTCTCTCTCTCTCTCTCTCTCTCTCTCCAGGTCAGTTATCTCCATCTACTGACCAAGAATGACGTAAATTGACAGGTGGCGGGCTTCTTTATTCCACATTCTGAATGGGTAGTTTGAACAACACAAATCCAATGGGAATATAACCACAAGATTCATCCCTCCCAACAACATTGGCTACACGTGAGAGGAATTTTCTATATGATTAAGATTATATGCCTCGCCTTTCCTCACTCCCACAGCTACTTTTTTTTTTTCTTTTATGTTGGCGAAGAGAAATAGATCGATTTTTTTTTTCGTATCAATGTTCTTTTCTGTTCACCATTGGATACTGAAATATTATTTCTGGTAATAAAAAACCGATTAAAAGTTTATAAATAAATTAGTAAATAAATAGATATATATAAATGAAAATAAAAACATAAATAAATATACAAAATGTAATTAATGATTATTAATATAAATGCATATAAAGACTGGAATATTACCAGGAGTTGGGTCGAATATTCCAGGTTTTCAATATTTCAACTTCGATATACTCTATACAGCTAGATTCCACTTCAGAATGTTAGGAAGGGCCTTCCAATTAAATTCCCCAGCTCCAACCTGTTTGTGTCTACCTCTATCCGAAAGGGGATTAATACTGACACAAAAACTGGGGAAAAAATATTAGTATAATGCTTCAGCTTCCCTTGTCTCTGCTTAGAGAATGGGATTCTGTCTATAATACCATGTATTGAGTAAAATGGCGCAGGAATCTTACTCGGATTCTGGGGTCTAGAGTTCGATGCCTACTCATAGAGAGGGTCGGCCATGCCTCCTATTATTATTATTATTATTATTATTATTATTATTATTATTATTATTATTATTATTATTAAATATTGAAAACTAAAAATACACGTTGGTGATACAAAAGACCTATTAAAGAAAATAATATTCAAAATATCTGCAGCACTTATTAAAAATGTCGCTTTCTCTTACACTATATTTTATTATTAATTACTTGCTATGATATTTAAAATTAATTGCAAATTCTATTAGTATGTTATTTATACATAACCAAATAGATTGTAATGTTTATCAACTGCAATATGACTGGGAGTGCCCATGTGCACATGTCCCCATGTACAGTTATCTGAATAAATTTAAAAAAAAAAATGTCGCTTTCTCAAAGTTCACTTGAGAAGGCGAGGAGTCAAGATCACGTCATTCTTTAATGGGCCTTTTCCCACCACACACGCGCACACACGCACACACGCACACACACACCTATATATATATATATATATATATATATATATATATATATATATATATATATATATATATATATATATATATATATATATATATATATATATATATATATATATAACACTGAACTGTTACCACACAGTCTAAAATGGTAGGAAAATGCCCATATATATATATATATATATATATATATATATATATATATATATATATATATATATATATATATATATATATATATATATATATATATCTATATAGAGAGAGAGAGAGAGAGAGAGAGAGAGAGAGAGAGAGAGAGAGAGAGAGAGAGAGAGAGAGAGAGAGACTGCAGAAAGGGAGAAGAGTAGGATGGAAGTTGCGGTGGTGGGGAGAGAAATGGGAATGGGGGGATAGGAGGGAGGTGGGAAGGGAGATTCCAGCTAACGACAAATGGGATTTACATATGATAGCAATACCATTAATGTCCTCACCGTCACTGAACGATCCTTAGAGAGCATTTCCCACAATTCTTCAATCGCCACCATTTGTAAAGGTAGTGTGAACCTCACCTTGCCCACAGATTTCCCATTATTCCTACACTTAACCTAGATATAAATATATAGCCACCTAACACGTGTCCCAAAATGCACCGCGAAAATCGGTTATTTTTATTTTAGCTTTATAAAGCATGTTTATTTTCAGGCCGCACATATATGGAAAGACTCGACAGCTCATCCACCGAGCAAAATCCTCATTTCTTTCACTGTAATAAGTGTCTTAAAGTCATTTGATATATCTATGAACGTTAGTTAGGACAAGTTTTGGGCACAGAGGCAAGTCTTTTGGAAAGAAGAAGAAGAAGAGGAAGCAGGAATTGGTTAAAGGCGGCCAGAGATGAAACTAAACGATGAAAAAAGTAATGGAATTTTGAGAGAGAGAGAGAGAGAGAGAGAGAGAGAGAGAGAGAGAGAGAGAGAGAGAGAGAGAGAGAGAGAGAGAGAGAGCGACCTCTAGCCTCTCCCTGGCGGCTGCAGATCAAAGTGCCCTTCTGACGATGCCTTAATAGATTTGATATCGGTTTGATATTATGCCGCCATGCCGCTAAACGGAACGAGATCTATTCCATGAAGGAAAGGAATTTCTGAAGAGAGAGAGAGAGAGAGAGAGAGAGAGAGAGAGAGAGAGAGAGAGAGAGAGAGAGAGAGAGAGAGAGAATACATTATTTCATCTCTCTCTCTCTCTCTCTCTCTCTCTCTCTCTCTCGGCAAGAGATGGATGATTGGAACTTGAATGCATATATATTCCTCGTTTTCTGTACATTTATCACAAAGGTATCATATTTGTTACAAGTTCACTCATTCTCTTAGTTTTAAGTGTTTCATTTTTTTTATTTAAATGACAAACAATAAAAAAATGCTACTTCGAGACTTCGGAAGAAGAAACAATGAAATGGTGATTGATTTTTTTTTCATATTCTACATGATCTACAATTTACTAAACGACACATACATACATACATATATACATACATAGCTAAGCTTGAAAAAGTTCAAAGACATGCCATGAAACTGGTGCCAGAAATACGCAATCTCGGTTATGATGAGAGGCCGAGGGAATTTGACTTACCATCACTCGAAGCTAGAAGAGTGAGGGGGGATATGGTGACAGTCTTTAAATTCCTTCATGGTTATGATAGAGTGGATAGGGATCGATATTTTGATATGGCTGGCTCTAGAACTAGAGGTCATAGTTTGAAGCTTCGTAAGAAAACTTCTTTGCAGGATGTAAGGAAATACTTTTTCAGTGTAAGAGTAGTTGATAATTGGAATTAGCTAAGCGAGGAGGTAGTTAATGCTATCTCAATCCATAGTTTTAAGGACAGGTATGATAAGTATCACTAAGTATAAAATGGAACCGATCAGGAGACGGGAAGATACGAGCTTTGGGCTCTTTCCCGTAAACAAAATTAGGTAATCACAATTAGGTAATCACATACATACAGTATATTGAATCAACTGTACATTTCTTAAAAAACTACACAAATATTAGCACACAAAAAAAAAATCGAATCAAATATATATCAGGAGGTAAAGGTCGGACATTCACATTCTTGTCGAAACTACAAGGTCTACTTTACGGTAACGAGTATGGATGGATTCGGTTTTACGTCACGAACTCCCTTTTCTACTAAGGGCTAGGACGGTTGCCTTCTTGCGAAGGACTTGTTTTGGCAGATGTAATCGTTACCCAGAGTGTATGCCCTTACTAACCTCAGTCCGTGACGGGGCGCGAACCCTCGACCTGCCGCCTCAGAGTCGCGGACGCTACCATTTTGCCACGGAGACTACACTTTACGGTAAAGAGTATACTATTAAATGGTTAAGTCAGAGGCTGTATGAATTATTAATCGCCTTAATATTTTTCTCTTTAGTAGGTGAGTGTCTTTATATATATATATATATATATATATATATATATATATATATATATATATATATATATATATATATATATATACAATGAAAAAGCAATATTAACAATACTATTATATATCCACAGAGATACCCTGGCGTTAAATAAAAAAAATCGTGGATAATATGTATATAGCTCAAACTGTATTCTTCGGAATGGAAAAAAAAAGAAAAATCTATTTTTTTAATAATAATAATAATAATAATAATAATAATAATAATAATAATAATAATAATAATAATAATAATAATAATAAGACTAAGACTAAGACTAAGACTAAGACTAAGACTAAGACTAAGACGAAGACGAAGACGAAGAAGAAGAAGAAGAAGAAGAAGAAGAAGAAGAAGAAGAAGAAGAAGAAGAAGAAGAAGAAGAAAATAAAAAAAATACCTCTAGAAAATATAGCCATAACGGAAGGAGAATGAAAATAATATTAATAATTCCTCTCTTCTTCGTGGGCCGCTGTAGCGCAGTGTAATGCCCTCGACTAGGAGTGCCAAACCCAAGTTCAATTCCACCTTGGGGCGTTGTGAATGCTATCCAGACTTAATTCCCCAGCTCCAACCTGTCTGTGTTGTTGTTGCTGTTCTTGTTTTTGTCGTTGTTGCTATTGCTGTTTTTTATTATTATTAATCATATTATTATTATTATTATTATTATTATTATTATTATTATTATTATTATCGTTACTATTATTATTAATTATTATTAATATTAGTATTACTGTAGTCACCGTGGCTCAAGCGGTAGCGTCCGCGACTTTGAGGCGTCAGGTCGATGGTTCGCGCCCCGTCACGGTCTGAGGTTAGCAAGGGCATGCACTCAGGGTAATGATTACATCTGCCAAAACAAGTCCTTCGCAAGAAAGCAACCGTCCTAGCCCTTGGTAGAAAAGAGAGTCTGTGACGTAAAACCGGAGATTAATATTAGTATTATTATTAACATTAATATTATTGTTACTGTTATTATTATTATTATTATTATTATTATTATTAGTAGTAGTAGTAGTAGTAGTAGTAGTAGTAGTAGTAGTAGTATGATAATGATGATGATGAGGCTTGAAACACATGATTTTCTGCCCTTATTGAAAGAAGAGCAGGGAATCCAATGCAGATCCCAGACATCTATTTAAGTACTCATCAAGCCTGTGGAGTTGACAGGGGCTACCACTCTAGAGACACCACTATCTCTTCTCTTCCCCCCAGTGACTCTAGTAAAGAGTAGGAGTAAGTTCTTAATTCCTAGGTGCAAGATAAGACCTAGATCCACTAAGCTAGTGAAAGGGATATGTTATTCTTAATTCCGAAGTGCAAGAGAGGTGCTAGATCCACTGAGCTAGTGAAAGGTTTATGTTATTCCAAATATAATGAAATGGGGGTCGGGGGGGGCCACTTTTAAAGAGGGCGAGGGGAAGGGTAAGTGCCACGTGTTCCTCATTGAAAAGTGAGCTTCCAAAATCGCGCATTGGAGCAAGACATCAACATATCTCTTTTTGGAATATCTCTGGAAAATCTATTGACACAAGAGGTATATGTGACCAAGTCCTGTTGAATCGAGGTATTCAACGCTGTTTTTATATTGGTTGTTAAATGATGGAGGTAAAATTTGGGAATGGCCTGATAGCAGTGCCAGAGGGCATCGCAGTTCGCAATAAAACATTCATATCTCAATTAGCCGAGGCAACCTTCCTCCATTGACACGACCAGTAGGTGCCTTCTCTCCGCAATATTTAATAAACAAACATCTAACGTCGTGTCTAACAGCATCATTGTTTACCTATAATCCCGTTTGAATAGAGCTAATACGGGAAACCTACCAAGAACCATTGAGACTTCATATTCTCCGATGACATCATTCCCTTTTCTAATACCTTCGTCTCTTCAACCAAGGGAGTGCCAGGCATAAGCGAACGATCGTTTCTGGAGAACGAATCGCTGAGTAAGCACAACCGTAAGTTATTCATAGACTTATGATGGTAAAGAGTTTTGTTTGAGACTGTGTTGCAGTTCATGTTTGTTCGCATTTTACGAGATTTCTTTTGGAATAGGTTCGTGTGTGTGTGTGTGTGTGTGTGTGCGTCGAGGGTGAATTAGAAATTCATGGATGTCATTTCGATCGAGATGAGCTCATAATGGCTGCAAGACTCCCGGGTATAAGTTAGTTTAGGGAAAAATACCATTAAAGCCAGTTGAAGGTGGTTTGCTTTATTAAAAAAAAAAAGATGAGATCTTACCCCCTCTCCCTCCATTGCATCCCTAAACCCCCATTAAACCTCTCTCTCTCTCTCTCCCACCTCTAAGAGAGACTTGGAACACTCCGAGGAGAGGGAAAAGGGTTTCTATAATAAATAGTAAAGAACATCACCTCTCTCTCTCTCTCTCTCTCTCTCTCTCTCTCTCTCTCTCTCTCTCTCTCTCTCTCTCTCTGTTCCCCTTTCTCTCATCATCCCCTTGCACAGTATAAAAAAGGGTCGGGGGGAAGGACACGTGTTGGCTCCACTTACTCTCATTCATAGGATAATTATCTTTATGTTAAGTAAACTGATTAAATCTAGCGTAAATGAGAGGCTGTCGAGATAATAGAGATATATTCAATAGCTTCAAATAAGAGTAAGGGATAATGTTTCACTTCCCACTACTATCATTATCTTTATTATTAGTATAATTATTATTACCGGTATTATCAAAATTATTATTATTATTATTATTATTATTATTATTATTATTATTATTATTATTATTATTATTATTGCTGTTGTTGTTGTTATTATTATTATTATTATTATTATTATTATTATTATTATTATTATTATTATTATTATTATTATTATTATTATTATTATTATTATTATTATTATTATTATTATTGTTGTTGTTGTTGTTTTTATTATTATTATTATTATTATTATTATTATTATTATTATTATTATTATCATCATCATCATTATTATCAATCTAGTGATATGAAATATGAATTAATATATTTTGTTTGAAAATATATGCTGAATTTCAATACTAGTATTTTGGTCCACACTTTGATATACTTGAATCTTAATTCTAATATATATAAGTGTGTGTGTGTGTGTGTGTGTGTGTGTGTGTGTGTGTGTGTGTGTGTGTGTGTGTGTGTGTGTGTACATACATATACACACAAAATGGGGGAGTAAGCAAGTTCAACTTGTTGCCAGTATCAAGCCCGGTGCAATGGAGAGGGATAGACTCAAGAAGGATTCACTTCAAGAATAGGGTTTATAAAAATGAGAGATGATAAAACTATGAAGGGGGAATATTACCTCCATCCACCCCCCATTAAGTTGACTTTTGTCAAGAGCATGGGAAGAGGGACGCTGTGTTGTTGTCTCTACCCCCAGGAGTAGGAATAAAGGAAATGAAGAGTAAGAAAGGGAAAATGAGCTATGGGAAGCAGAGGGCACTCACTTTCTCATTTGAATAAAACCCATTAATCAATATATATGTGGATTCCTCTTTATGTCGTAAAAGTCGACTAAATGGGGCGGAGCGAGGGGACTGAGAATTCCCTCAGCTGTATTTCATTCCCGCGAAGTACAGTGGTAACGCGCTGGCTTCGCATTCACGAGGTCGAGATCGGTTCCCGTCCAAGACCGAGAGTTTAAGCTGTTTCCTGGCAGGTACTGCTGTGGTTGGTCACCACAGTGGAGGGTTGGGGCTTGCCCCGCCTGACGAATACCCATTGTATTGTAATGGAAATAAAGGTTTATTATTATTATTATTATTATTATTATTATTATTATTATTATTATTATTATTAAGGTATAATGCTTTGACTCAGCCACTCCCTTATAAGGGGAAAATATGGCACTTGTACATATATATATTTGAATTTTCCCCTCTCCTCTTTACAGGACGAAAGTGAGGGAAATGAAAAGATATCAGTGTTTATACTTTAGCATGTATTGCTTTGAGGGTGGGCCAAAGGAACTGTAGGGGGCCCGTTAAATGACCCGCGAGAACTCGACTAAACACACTCCGCGTCCGAATGCCTGGCTTTGGCGGAGAAAACATGGCTAGGTCTGTACAGAGAGACATCTTAGTTTATTATTATTATTTAAATATCGTAGTCGCCGTGGCTAAAGCGGTAGCGTCCTCGACTCTGAGGCGTCAGGTCGAGGGTTCGCGCCCCGTCACGGTCTGAGGTTAGCAAGGGCATGCACTCAAGGTAACGATTACATCTGCCAAAACAAGTCCTTCGCAAGAAGGCAATCGTCCTAGCCCTTGGTTGAAAAGGGAGTCCGTGACGTAAAACCGGAACATTATTATTTAACTATCAAGGATAAGTAACTTATACAATTTTTGTATTACTTTATCTCTATTTAGTTATGTAATGAAGAGTATAGAGGGTGTTGGGAATGTTGAAGTCGTGAGTAGGGATTGGAACGTGGAGGGCGATGGGCAATATGGAATCTCCCGCTGCCGATTTGTGCCAACGGAGCAGCCATGAAAAGGCCACAATGGGATTTTTGACACATTTATGAAATATGTGAATTAGATGTAAATGGTGACGCCATCGCTCGTCCTCCGTCTCCCTTCCTGGCTCTCTCGATCTCAAATTCATGCCATGGATTCATATGTAAATGGCACCGGGGAGTCATCGAGGTCAGAATATTCCTAGTCTGTAACTCCTATTGTGAATGGAGCCAGTAGGCTTTCTTTCCAGGATTCCAGTTCCAGGATCTTTCTTTTTTTATGTTTATAAATATAGAGTTATGTTAACGTTGTCTTAAAAAAAAATCAATTTCTTGGCTATACAAGATAAAGCCCTAAGGTGTGTTTTTCCATACAATTTTTTTCCT
>JAXCGZ010007805.1:0-10000 GCA_037179515.1 Halocaridina rubra
AGGTGACGAAATATGATAGTTCTTATAATGCTTCACAAAATTATTTTAAGCGCAACGTCGTAAACACAAAGGCGACTTCATCAACAATCTTTGCAAAAGAGAAACCGTATATCACCTTTTCCTTTTTACACATAACAGCTAACGATCAGTTAAAGATTAAGAATAAAGTCCAAATTTATATCTGTTTTAACTTTCAAGTGAATGTGACTAACCAGCTATTCACTAATGACTAACAGAAAGACCCAAAGACTTGGCTGTACCTCGACTGACTGAACTACTAACAAACTAACTACCTTGCAGACAACTGTAACTACTGGTGCCTAAAACCTAACACTTCGGACTTTGCATGTTGTGAGGATATTAACCCTTACTTTGATGGTAAGTTAGATATGTAATAACATTGTTAACAACAGGACCCCAAGTCTGAAAAATCAATATATGAAATTCTGACTTAGATATTACTGCTCGGTGACCTGAAATCAAGATATAGTGATAAACAAAACAAAAAATCTAATGGATCTTGAAGTCTCTAGATATAAAAGTTGTAGCACTTACGTTGTTACTACTTACGGTCCAGAGTAGGAATCTCCACTCAATATTAGGACTGAATACAAGCAATTGAGTATTGAAGACCCGTTTATTCTTAGCATGATATTGCATTGCCTATATTGGGATCGCAATAGCCTACGTCCTCTACCCAAATTTAGAGGAACTATATTTATTTACTTATCAGTGAGCCAGAATGCTACATTCTGCAAGAAATGAATACATCTCGATTTTTTGCCATTAAATTCAAAGTCTTAACTTCCATATATTTATTTCTGTACCTTATTACTTCCTTTTGGAATTTCAGAGAATCCAATAGAGGTTGCTGATACAACATACAATGGTAAGTAAATCACGATTATGCTTCCCCTCATTAATGCACATAAGTTATATACAAACAGCAATATTCTATGCAGTAATTACCACAGTTTCGAAATAACCAGTATCCTAACTGGTGTGCTAAACTGCTTTACTATTAACTAATTAGGTCATCAAAATAGTACAGCTGGTAAATCAATAAGCAAATTAATAGCCAAGCCAAAGAGTATATTAGTCTGTGAAGGCAGATTTATAAGATTTTCCTGCCTGACTTTTATAAATGACAATTCAAGAACTAATGCCTTAAACAAACCTCATATTAAAGCAGGTTACAGGTAGATATGATAGCATCCGCAATACAATTTAAGAGAATGCCTTAAACAAAAGTCTCCATAAAGAGGTTGCTGGTCGTAAAGCTGAGCAGTGACACTAGAATTCTTAGCGTAACAATGGATTGTGATGAAAAAAAATTAATTAAATGGCTTCCATCCTCTATACTGTCAGAGGCATAGAGTTAGACTACAGATCATATAAGTATTAAAAACAAACAAGCAAGTCATTTGATTTACCAATGTACACATGTCTAATAATGTAGGGCTGTCTAAAAAGTATTCGACTTTATGCAGGGGAAAAATTATATATTTGGTAGAATTCAATTTTCTATGAGTGTGACAATGGGACGGGCAAAGAATATTGCCCACACTTGCTAATCCACTTCGAAGTAAGCCCCTTATGCCTCTAATACTTGGCCCCGCCATCCTTCCAATGTTAAAAGGACGTCTAGAATGCTTCTTCTGGAATTACTCTCAGCTATGCCGTAACTTCCTCAAGAATAACAACAATTTCACCTTGAGGTTTCCCAGTGCCTACTGGATATTGCCATCAATAATCCTGAGTTCTTAAATAGCCTGATAACTGGAGATGAGACATAGGTGTATGGTTTTGACCCGGAGACCAAAGCTCAGTCATCACAGTGGAAGGACCCAACGCTGGCTGGGCTCAAAAGAGCATGTCAGGCTATTGTCAGCTGCGGAACAAAACCCAGAAGATGCTGACCATTTTCTACGACTACCGAGGCATTGTGCATCATGAAGTCACACAAGGAGGACAATCATTTACGAAAAAGTACTATCAGGAAGTTCTTTAACATTTTTATCTGTAGGCTTTGCAAAACCTGGATATGCATCATGACAATGCCTGGCTAATTCATCACTGATCTAAGGCTTCTTGGAAAATAAAGAAATATTACTCATTTGCCAGGCTCCATACTCTCCGAACATTGCTCCTGATTTCTGATTGTTCCTATAAATAAAGATGCTACTGAGAGACTCCCACTTTAACAGCCGAGAGGGTATCATATGGAATGCAACGGGAGAAGTAGAGCCACTGAGGAAGAAGAAATTTAGACGTGCTTCAGAGTGGAGGGACTGCAGGCCTAAGTGTATGGAGGCAAGAGGGGCTTACTTTATAGGGGCTTAGTAACAGAACTCTATCAAAAACGTAATTTTTTCATAGCTTAACTTTTTAGATAGTCCTTGTATTTAGCCAAAGATGATTATATTAAAATGAACACTATTGCAGGTCCTACACATCCCCCATCAAGATGTTACTACTACTGTGCATATGATGGAGAAGTGTACTGCTGTGGTGATGATTCCAGGCCTAGTGAGTACAAATCCTCTGACAAAAAGACCCTCTCCACAATCTCTGTGAAATTACCTGACCCACCCAAATCTGACAAGCAACAACCATATATAAAGAATGTGACTATTGGCATTGACTCATCAGAACCACTTCCAAACTATATTCGTCTTCCCCTAAACCTTCTCCAATGGCCTGCTTCATCTCCTATTCATGACTCCATTCCAGGAGATCCTCCCGATAATCAACCACTTTCACCATCCACTATCAACCAGATAGTGGATGGTGAAACATTATCAGAGACTGAATCATCGGGAGAAGATTCCTCGTTATTTTCACCTCTTTCATCTCTGCTGGCTTTTATGGATTTTTCAGCAATAGACCTACCATCCATGGAATTTCCACCTATCTTCCCTGGCTTCCAAGCAAGAACACCCAAACCGGAGGAGTCTCATTCAACTACAGAAATACCATCGATAGTTGCACCTTTACCAAAATCAGAGGGTCCCGTATTAGAAAACCTAGTTCATGAGATTAAATTTTCTAATAATCAAAAACGAGAAGCTGATTCTTCATCTTCTGAGCATGAAGACAATATATCTGAACCATCTATCTGGCTTCCAATTCTTACGAAGACTCCTGCATTAAATGAAGTTTCGCGCACAAAGCCCGCTTCCTTTCACAACCTACCAAGTGGAACAGTAATTTCCGTGCACAAACCATCCACTTTTTTATCCTCATTAGCTTCAGGGGGCCCCATAGTGATAGATGATGATACTAAAATAAAAAGCATAGACCTTTCAGATCGTCTAGTTCTTAATTCTCAAGTTAACCAACCTACTTCACCAACATTAATTCAGTCGCCCCAACAATATCCCACTTTACATTCTCATGACTTTACTCAATCCTTTGTTGAACAGCCAGCGCCATCTCTGCCTTTGCCTATTAACAGTCATCCTTATTCACTTCTTGAACCATATCCTCCAAATTCTCCATTTGCCCCAGTTAAGCCACCTGCAGTGGTAGGAGACTTCATATCAGGTTTTGCTCCAATGCCTGCAGAACCTTTGTCATATGATATGATTCCCCCCTCATATGATATGGTACCTCCTCCTTTACCAAAACCACGGATACCCCCACCCCAACCAGACTTTGATGTTAATGAGCTTGACGAACTACTCAACTCCATCTTTTGTGAATGTGAAGAAGATGAAAATGGAAACATCAAAGAAGAATGCGAGTGTGGTGATCTTCAAGATCTAGTGCTTGTATTTCCTCCCAAGCCACTGGAACCATACATTTTTGTTCCATTATCAGCGCTTCCTTCTAAGCACTCCTCAGATTCAATTCCTCCTGTACTATATAGAGAACAAGTGGTTCCTGTACTGACCGACTCTGTACAAAATGAAGGGACTCCTAATACTGCAAATGAGCCCACTAATCCTGTGCTGGAAGTTATAAAAGCCCCAAAGCCTCACCAGAGCTTCAATATCTCCCCACTCAAAAGTACAGAAGTATTACCAGTGCAGAGTGCGGTTCATACAGCCACAAATCCTGTACAGGCAGGATATGGACATTATGCACCAGTTCAACAAAGTTTTGGGGTTAGCAGCAATCCTGCTATTCCTCTCCATGGATCGCCATATCCAATTCGGCATTTGCACGGAATTCACAAACCTATCCATTCTTTTCATGGCATTAAAAAACCAATTAATCACGTATACAGGCCGTATTTGCCAACAAGTCCCATTTATAACGCTGCAAGACCTGTGGTACATAATGCATATGTGGCACAAAGACCAATTGCAACATCATATACAGGTCCAAAATTCACAAAACCTGCCTTTAGTGCATCATCTGCACCATTGCAGAGGCCATTAAGCTCTCCTCCGATATTTGAAGTTGAACAGGTAGCCTCTCAGCCTAACTTCCAATCCCCACCTACTGTAAATACACAGTTATTCAGTTTTTCATTCCCAGATGATATAGATCTTGAGAGCACAGAAGATGACTCTGATGAGCAATTATCAAAGGAATTATTTTCAGAAGAAGTCTTAAGTAAAGAAACAGACTCTTCAGAAATTTTAGACTTGGATTTTCTTTCAGATGAAATTTTTGATGATGATGATAATGATGATGATGAACAAATATTTTCTCCAATTCCTACAGTAAATATACTTGAGAATAACCCCACAATAGGAAATCTCAAAACATTGTCAATCCAAGATCAATTAACACGGTTACCGCACATAGAGGGTCTAGACACAATTCCAAAAGATATCAATAAACAGGAAGGGCAAAAAAATGAACATTCACAGACTGTGTCAAAAAATAGCAAGAATCAAGCTCCACAAATTTTATCAACTCTAGGAACAGTTTCATCAAGCCCAACTTCATCGCTTTTCATATCATCTACCAATTCTCCTTTGACACCTTTACAACATCCACACGCAATACAAAATCCAATCAACGCTCTCCCCCATCCATCAAATTTATTAGGGAAACCAGCTGTGGGTATTCCTCTTCCACCACAAACTACCTTGCCAAAGCAGCAAGTGACAAATAATTTCCAGAAAGTACAGTCATTAGCAAATGCAGCTCCTCTACCAGTTGTAAGTCACGGTATCCTGTCTACAAGACCACAAACATTTTCAACAAATCCATCATTCAATGCTTCCCCTAACACAGCTTCTTTTCCCACTATTGGAATACAATCCACCCGGCCACAATCATCTTTAGCAAAATCACCCTCATTTCCAAAGAATTTACCAACACCAGTATCATCCAGTCACTCGGTGGTGAATGCAATACCTCCGGTCACACCACAAGCTTTACCATCTTTTAAACCTCAGAGATTGGCATTATCTGATCTACTAGCATCATCCTCTTTATCTGCATTACAAAATTCTATATCATCTCAACAACCATCTCATATCACATTTTCTAGTCGGCATTCTTCCACAGCAGATTCTCAGACTTTTGCATCTACTTCGTCCGATTCTTAAAATATGTTTGTGCACCTTCTCCTTCTTCCCATGATTGTATCTGCAAAGTGGTTTCAATCTTTCAACCCCGAAGACGACATCTGTACGCTATAGTGAGTAATAAAGTAGGTTACGTCTGTGGACACTAGTTTGGATGACTGACTAATCCTTGTTCTATTTTATTCCTGGTCGAGGAACTCTCAGAATCTTAACAACTCCTATGACTTTATAGTTTTAGTGAAGCCTCATACTGAAATTAATTTTCATGGGGTTAAAACTGTATATACTTTACGATTACACTTCAGTGGACATTATATATCAACAAACACTGACTTATATAGACTGTCATGCAATACTCTTCTCTTTGGACTCTGTTTATCATGTAACATTCAAATTCTTTTATTTTAAATATGAAAATACTGCATGAAAGAGTTAACATACTTTCCATGAATTGTGCCTTGTAAATACTCTGCCTTGGTGATACAGCAACATTACAATACTGTGAATTGAAGAAAAAAAATCTCACACAAAAGAAATTGCGACAGTAAGATATTGGTCTTCTTAGAAAAAGGTGGCACTTATCGTCTGCTTCTGGTTTGAGAAGTTCATGTACTTTTCTTGTAATTTCATACAGACTGCGTTTACATATATAAAGTTAACACGTACTTAATCACTTATATATGCTGACACGAGTTTAATCCACTTCTCCGGATATGAGCAAAATCTAATAATCAATTAATAGTTTACGTTATTTATATATAAACAACATTTAACAGAGGAAAATGGTTAATAATAAAATGTCACAGTACATCACCACATTAGGCAGACTTAAACCACAGCCTAGCAAGACATCTGTAGCAAATTTCAACTAAAAGAGTTGCGAACTACGTGGTCCCTAATCTTAATTCGCATTCATAATTCATACTCTTTATTTTCTAATCTCATTATGTCTAATCAAAACACCAATAGTTCGCTATTCAAGCTAGTAGCTTTAGGGTCTACCTCTGTTCAGCAGTCCATTTATATATAGGTATACAGTAGTAAATTGTTGTAAATATGGATATAACATACAGGGCATCATGTATATCAGGTAGTCTTACATAACAAAAGGAAAAGGAGTTTTATTAGATAATGTAAATATTATATTATGTATATATAACAAGTATATAGCTACACATTATATAATATACATATTATATATTACATTATATCATATATGTTATATTATATATATATATATATATATATATATATATATATATATATATATATATATATATATATATATATATATATATATATATATATATATATATATATATATATATATATATATATATATATATATATATATATATATACATTGTAAATATTGTAAAGGTTATATTACTTATATCTATATATATATATATATATATATATATATATATATATATATATATATATATATATATATAATACATATATATATATATATATATATATATATATATATATATATATATATATATATATATATATATATATATTAAAAAATTGGTTCTTGTATATTATAAGTAGCTTTATAACTTTATTTCTTGGACAAAACGACAAGCTTCTAAATCATGAATTCATTATATTTGAATTACGAATGAAGTGAAATTAAAAATAATAAGTATTCAATTCTATTGGACGGTATAAAATAAACAATTACATATAAACATTAATAACTTGTAACTACAGTACGTTATTATCACTTCAGGTCACAACAATTAAAATTATCCTCATATCTGCAACCACCGCCATATAAATTTTAATGAAAATAAATATTACCAGATTTTCACAATTACGGTAAATTTGATGAGAACCAAGTCTAATACACATACATCAATCCTTCTTTCTCATACAGTTCCTGAAAATCACGATATGCATGAAGGACGTTGCCCAGAAGAGGAGGAACAGGTTTGCAAGAGCACTGGCGTCTTCCTCAACCCCAAAATATCAAAGGTAGGTCTAGTCAATTCTAAATATACAATCTGTATTCACGAAAAAAAATATCACTTAGGCAAATAAGTGATGCAAATATGACTTAAATGAATGCTCAAGACAGTCATCTAAGATCATAAAAATGAAATAAAATCAGAGTTGCTGATCAGCAATTAGAATCCTATCAAGCACAAAGTAAGAAACATTTTCTGGAAAAAAAATTCCTTCCTAATTTGCCCATACTTGGTCAGAATTAAACTTTATAAGTATCTTCCTATAAAGTAATAAAACATATATAAGTAATAGCGTTGTATCTTCTCTTTTAGCAGAAGAAGGCAAGCGGTGCCATCCGCCTGGTTTCAGGACCAGGCAAGGAACAGCTTTCCTGTGCCTCTGACGGATACTGCAGCGCTGAAGAAAAATGCTGCCCCAGCCAATGTGCCCGAAAACACATCTGCATGAAGGCAATCGATGAAGAATAAGTCAAAAGCTTTAATAAAGATTGTAATGAACACTGAAGAAGGAGAAAAAGGAAGAGAATTGATAAAAAAAACAAAACAAGAACAAATATCAAACAAATTCACAATTAGTTAAACCATGAAAATAGAAGCAATCACGAGGAAGAAGGAGAGGGTTGAGAAGTAAAAATGAAATTCAAAGGCAAATTAACATATCTAAAACAAATTATTTTACACTGATGGTCCAGTTTATTACACAGCGTGATATAAGTACAAATTCAGACCAGGAAAATAAAACTACAAAAACAAAAATCTTCAGCTTGAGACAAGAAATATATTCAATTAATTGATATGAATTATCATAATTACAAGAGGTAGATTAAAAAAAAAACAGAAATTATATTTATTAATACGCACTGATATGTATTACTTGTTCTTACGTTACACATAAAGCAAAATTAAAATCAAAACACTCGACACTCACCCATATACAGATATACTCCCAGCCCTTGTCTCGAGTTTAGAACGAGTTAAGCTCTTCTGGATCTCGTAGAAATAGTATAGAGGGAAAATGTAATGTAGCGTGTCCCAGTGTCCTTGTCTGTAGTTTTGTTAATGGTCTCTTCATATATTTAACTTTTCTGTTGTCTTAGTTAGTTCCCTATTTAAATATTTATAACTTTCCTGCACTCGTATCTTGTAAGCTAAATGCATATGATAATCTCCATCAATCTCCACTTACATATTTTTTCCACTTTTTTGTTGATTTAAGTATGACACATAAATTTCTTATAAATGTTATTATTTATTAGTTTTAATGTCCTTCATTTAAATTAAAAAATAAAAATAATATATATATATATATATATATATATATATATATATATATATATATATATATATATATATATATCAGTAGGCTACAACAATAAATAGCAGATATTCAAGTCCAAAATCACTTAGTCTATGCAACCCAGTTAATCAGTTAATTGTTTCACTGCATTGTCTTCAGAAAGCAGTGTCGGTAAACCAGCTGCGGCTGTCGGGTCTCACGGAAGAAGATTCTTGCAAAAGTAGGGTAGTAGTGGGGGAATTGTTGCAACCCTTTATCCTTAATGCGCTAAAAAGAGTGATTGAGGTATATTAGTTTCTGGTTAACGTGAGTGCCTTGACTCGGCCAACCCTTACAGGGAGGATTACAGCCAACCAACACATATCCTGAGGGCATTATGGAATAAATGAAAGGAGTCGCAATAATTTAAAACAAAAAACAAAAAAACTGGCGACAATTAGCTATGTAAGTTGCACACACAAAAATTTGCAATTAACAAGTGTGACGAGCATACAAAAATATCAGACAACTGCTCAACAATTGTTGAAACCCAAAGATTTTCACCTCTCTTTCAACTACAGTTCAGTGAAAACCAAATGAAATTACCTCAGCAAGAATTTGAAATATTTTTAATGAACCTCAAGGATTGAGTTATTGGCCCGATTTCTTAAACAATGTAAACCTAGGATACCATATTGTTAGTTAGCTAGACACACACAAATGGATTTCGTAAACGCAGCTGACGCGGTTCTGTGTATGGCGAGGACGCGGTTCTGTGTATGGCTAGGATCCCCCCATGGGGGGATCCTAGCCATACACAGAACCACGTCAGATGCGTTTAGGAAATCCATTTGTGTGTGTCTAGCTAACTAACAATATGGTATCTTAGGTTTACACTGTTTAAGAAATCGGGCCTAGGAGCCCTCATGGGATCCTAGCCATACACAGAACTGCGTCAGATGCGTTTGTGAAATCCATTTGTGTGTGTGTCTAGCTAACTAACAATACGGTATCCTAGGTTTACAATGTTTAAGAAACAGGGCCAATGGCTTAAGGATAAACACTTGTGAGTTGCAACTACATATCAATAAATTATACCTTTTTTTTCAGGCCGTATTTTATAGATTGCTGCTTTTTGTAAGAAAGAAATCCTAAAGATGATTTGTTAGCCTCGACCGTTAACAGAGCGGGTAATTTTTAATTACTAATAATGGAAAAACTTTCCCTATATTTTGTTTTTACATCACTTAAGAAAT
>JAXCGZ010007805.1:12500-15000 GCA_037179515.1 Halocaridina rubra
GTATATATGGATGTATATGTACACACAGTATATATATATATATATATATATATATATATATATATATATATATATATATATGTACACACAGTATATATGTATGTATATGTACACACAGTATGTATATATATATATATATATATATATATATATATATATATATATATATATATATATATATATATATATATATATATATATATATACATATATATATATATCTGTGTGATTACCTAATGTGTGTGTGTGTGTGTGTGTGTGTGTGTGTGTGTGTGTGTGTGTGTGTGTGTGATTACCTAATTGTGTTTACGGGAAAGAGCCCAAAGCTCGTATCTTCCCGTCTCCTCATCGGTTCCATTTTATACTTAGTCATACTTATCATACCTGTCCTTAAAACTATGGATTGAGATAGCATTAACTACCTCCTCGCTTAGCCAGTTACAATTATCAACTACTCTTACACTGAAAAAGTATTTCCTTACATCCTGCAAAGAAGTTTTCTTACGAAGCTTCAAACTATGACCTCTAGTTCTAGAGCCAGCCATATCAAAATATCGATCCCTATCCACTCTATCATAACCATCAAGGAATTTAAAGACTGTCACCATATCCCCCCTTACTCTTCTAGCTTCGAGTGATGGTAAGTCTAATTCCCTCAGCCTCTCATCATAACTGAGATTGCGTATTTCTGGCACCAGTTTCGTCGCATGTCTTTGAACTTTTTCAAGCTTAGCTATGTGCTTTTTCAAGTGGGGATTCCAAAAGGGGGCTGCATATTCGAGTTTTGGCCTCACATAGGTTACATAAATATTTCTGAACATTTCCTGTGTGTGTGTGTGTGTGTGACACAAGTCTGGGCACACACAAAAAATCAAGAAAGCGTGGTGGCCTTAAGATAAGGCAGAAATAAAATGATAAATAAGAATAGGACATGCTAAAAGGGTAGTCAAAGTAATGAAGATGAAAGATAATGAGAAAGAAAGCGAAGAGAATCTAAGATGGAAAATGATGTAACTTGTCAGAAGTGGAGACAATAAGAGATGTGTAGAGAATACATCAAAATATTCGGTGTAGATGTAAGCATAGAAACTTGAAGGAAGACTTAACATCGAGCTGTCCTAGCAAGTCCAAAAGACCTTCAGGTAAGGTATCGCAATGAGCGGCTGGCGCAATGGGTCAACCCGTTACTATTAAGAAAAACATACATATATATATATATATATATATATATATATATATATATATATTATATATATATATATATATATATATGCGTGTGTGTGTGTCTACACGAGGGGTATATATACTGAGAGAGAGAGAGAGAGAGAGAGAGAGAGAGAGAGAGAGAGAGAGAGAGAGAGAGAGAGAGAGAGAGAGATTATTTTATTTTATCAATTTATTGCGCCAAGGCGTCAGACATTACATGAATTCATACAAATAATGCTTCAAATGGATACAAAACCAAAAACAGAACATAGTTTACAGGGAGGTGTACACATTGATAAAACATTGCTGCATACTAACACACAACTCACAGTATGGCAGCACAGAGTACATTATATACAAAAGTAAAGCTCAGAGAAACACAGAATACACAAACAGAATTATACAGCAACATACAGATAATATATGTATAATTCAATATAATTAATGGCCACCAAAGTGAGGATAACGAGCAAGAATAACATCAAGGTTATCATCATTAAGTAAAAATGAGCAGATCTGTATTAAGTTCTGACCTCGTGGTAAAACATCTCTCACTGTGGGGCACTGAAGACAATAGTGGTCAAGAGTGCTAGCATTAGGACGGTTGCATAATTTACAGGAGGTGTACTGTGGCATAGCTAGAGTCTGGGAGACCTGCCATAAAGGCCGATACCCCATTCTGAGCCGAGCACTAACTACATTGTTTTTCCGCACCATTAACCCGCGTCTGCGATACTTGTAGCGACTGAGAAGAAAGTGATCATGGTGCTGTATGGACACACTGTTGGCCCTCTCCATGTCCCTGCGCTGGACCGTCATGGCAAACCCAGCTGAGTAGATGATGTTACGTAGGCATCGGAGGGAGGGCTCAGCGTCCACAGCATGCCCATCCAGCATACAGGCCGCCTTGGCAAGACGATCCGCTGTGTCGTTGCCAGTCAGCCCAATGTGAGAGGGCGTCCATACAAACGACACAACAAGAGAAGCATCCTGAGCGGCCGCGAGGCGACATAGTATATCTCCCACAGCACGGCCACAGATGGGTCTTGGCGAGGATAGGGCTTGAGAGAGAGAGAGAGAGAGAGAGAGAGAGAGAGAGAGAGAGAGAGAGAGAGAGAGAGAGAGAGAGAGAGAGAGAGAGAGAGAGAGAGAGTGCTATCAATATAGTTCCTTCTATTAGGGAACTGAATTATCATAGGAGAACGTTTATTAAGCCCGCTAAAATAAAGCGATCTAGAAACGAGGCAGGTGCAAGCTTCCCTTTGCTGGTATAACACCAAGTGTCCAAGAAAGC
>JAXCGZ010007805.1:25000-30000 GCA_037179515.1 Halocaridina rubra
ACAAATACACAAGAATATTCGGTTTAGATGGAGGCATAGGAGAATAATAGTAACTAAATGAACACTTAACACTGAGCTGTCCTGGCTAATCTTATTCAAATCCAAAAAGCCTTCTAATGTAGTATTGCAACGGGAGCCTGGTGAGGTGGACAACCTTACTATTTAAACAGAAGCCTTGTCTCACAACACTCATTTGTACATATGATTTGCGGGACAGATGAACTTATCTAATTTATGGTCAATGAAAATGTTGTTGCAATCTTTAGGCCACATGTCTAACTGTGTAGTCACTGAACCCATTAGTTGGCAGGGACAACAAAGAGAAGAAAAACAGAAAAAGGAACCTGGGAAATGAAACTTCAAACCTACTGGGCAGGATCCAAGCATTACATCTCAAATATTATTATATCTCTGCAGCTTAAATAAAATTTAGTTTTATTTAGGCACAAAACAGCGGCCATAAACAGCGCTACAAGTGACTACAAATTTAACTATCATTGCTGGCAACACTGGCTTTTCATCTTCCTAAAATAGTTATTCTCCTTATTTCCACAGGCTATGATGTAAGGTTTAAGAACACTGAAGAAAATGTCGATGAGTAGATTATACTTTTTTCATAAGTAAGCCCATGTACGTCATTATACTATCGAGTTTCTAGGCTAACGCGTCATTAGATTTTTTTTACTGTGCAGGGTAGCAACATGAAAAATTTATAAATCTAGCACACGCACAAGATATATATATATATATATATATATATATATATATATATATATATATATATATATATATATATATATATATATATATATATATATATATAAACCACATTGAAATCTGATTTTGTAAATTAGCATTCTTTAAATGACCTCACACATAAAATGAAAAAAATTACTTAGCATGCTGCTATGAAAAAACTGCTGCATTAAAGTCACCATTACCCTCTCCTTGTTATCCTAAAGATTATATATATATATATATATATATATATATATATATATATATATATATATATATATATATATATATATGTGTGTGTGTGTGTGTGTGTGTGTGTGTGTGTGTGTGTGTGTGTGTGTGTGTGAACTTCTCCTTGTTATCCTAAAGATGTTCATATAAAAAAATTACACCATTTTCTATTAAAAAAGATATTCCGGAAGATACCTGATGTCAACTACACATCTTTAATATAAATTGAAAAAATAAAGATAATAGATAGTGCAAAGGGTGTAGTGAATGGATGTAAGAGTATAAATGCATCGGTGTGAGTTTGCGTGTAAAAGAGCCTCCCACGTATGTTTACAGTGACTAAAATACAAGGACTTCGATTAACTGTAAGAGCACTCTGAAAAACAAACACTTTTAGTTTCCATCATAGGAACAACGAGAGAGAGAGAGAGAGAGAGAGAGAGAGAGAGAGAGAGAGAGAGAGAGAGAGAGTCCAAGAACACCCAGGGCGCGTGACAAATAACACAAGGGTCCCAACCACTAATGCAAATCCATTAGTTCAATAACACCACCCAATAACCCCATCATGTGACCAATGCCACAATAACATAAGAGGTGGGATAGGGAGGAAGGGAGGGGCCTTGTTCAACACAAAACCTTTGTCGTGGCTATAAAGGCTTCGTTTCAAAAACAAGCTGTGTTGATTTCAAAAAACTGGAGAGCACTCTTAAGGGGGGTTTACACGGTCAAACGGTTCGTCGAACACGGTTCGACAGACAAGAGTTTGAAGTGATGTTCGAACGTGTAAACGGGGTATTTGGTTGTCGAACACGTTCCGTGTTCGACAACCAAATACCCCGTTCACACATTAGAACATCACTTCAAACACTTGTCTGTCAAACCGCGTTCGACGAACAGTTTGACCGTGTAAACCCCACTTTAAAAACTCAGCTACTCTATACTTATTTACTTCAGCAATTTAAAAATTAAAATGATGTTTTAAAAATGATATATTTAGCTCTCTGACTATTCCATTTCATTAGGTTAGTAGATACTCATTTATACCCCTGCTCAAACCAGTCTGTGTCCATCCTACTCGACTGAGGACTAATAGTGACAAAAAAAAAAAACGGAAACAAATAGTGAATATAGTACCTGGTTCCCAACCACAAGGTCCCGAGTCAAGCTTCCCAAGGTGGTTTGTACAATTACTTTTTTTTTTCGATTGTGACACCAGGACAGGCAAAAAAAAAAAAAAATTTACCCTCATCGAGTCTGGGCACGAAGAAAACTTAAGGAGAAATAGAGATGGGGAGTATTGTGACTTGTCATATGTGAAGGGATACTAAGACATGTACACTTAGGAGAGCAATTTGGGAATAAGGAAGAGAATCTAGGGGAGTCCCTCATGTAGTAACCCTTGCCAACCTAGTAAACTTAGTGAGTACACTATGATATGTGCATCTTCAAAAGCGGGAACTTCGATTATGATAAAAATGTCCATACCACATCTCTCACGTTATTAATAAAAATCCCATCCATATACCAAAGCCATATTCACCCTTATAAGGGGGGTGGCTGAGTCAAAGAAAATACTTAAACTTTTTGTGGAAAGTAAATACAGAGGAGGGGACTCCCAGTCTCCTCATTCCTCCCATTTAGTCGACTTTTACGACACGCAGGGATACAGAGGAAGTTTTCTTACCCCCCTCCCTCAGGGGGAAAATTCGTAAAAAACTAAATTAATAAGAAAAAAAAACTGCGTTCGACAAATATAGAGTTGATATGAATGGTAAGCTATTTCTTCATTTTAATCTACTTTTTTACATCTACCCAGAAGTTCCCAGCTCCAACCTGTCTGCGTTCACCCCAATTCGAATGGGGGTTAACAGTGTCGAAAAAAGAAAAAAAACTTAATTCTACAACATTTATGAAATATTTAAAAGATCATTCCCTTTCATTACAAGTCTACCGTTTTAGGAGATATCTTTTATGAGACAAATGTGTTGTGAGTGCGTCATCTGATTTTTCTGTCTCAATAAGTTTCTAAAACACCTTTCAGTACTTTCAAAATTTCAATAATGGTCTCCATAATGCTATACTTAAGCATATATTGTCGGAAAGAACATTTATTTGTAACAGATATCTACAGTGTAAACATATGAATTTTAAGGAATATCTACTTCATTCAGTATACTAATATCAAATCATATATCTTAATAATAATAATAATAATAATAATAATAATAATAATAATAATAATTATAATAATAATAATAACAACAAAAACAACAGCATTGTTTTTTCATGCATGACTTCATTTCCAGCTACAAGCAAAAGGGTCATGAAAAGGATGACACAGAAAGACAATAACAAAAGCAAAATGAAATCTCGATATTCTTTACCTCTCTCTAATCACTTATAAGGACTAACCCACGCCTCAGCAGGCAAGAGTTCTCATTACTTAATTCAGGTCCCATCATCCGCAACTCTATAAAGCCTCCCACTTTTGCGGTATCAAAGTATGTTGAATATTATTTTGAACCAACTTGCTCTCATACTGCAAGCCTCTAACCCGACAGGATATTAAGGCCTTTTCAGTCTATCTAGCTATGACTAGTTCCAGCTATCAGTATTTATAGCATAACAAACCTTCTTCAGCCGTCTCTTTTCATCCCTTCCTTTCAAGTGTCCAAAGCAAAATGAAACCAATTTAAATCACTCTGTAAATGATCTTTCTCTTCAACCTCATATCTCTCACTTTTTTTTCACATGGTAGAGTCATTTAACAAATTCCATTAAACTTATATACTCTAGGATTTAGTTTTAATCTTGTTACATGTTTTCATAGTACAATTTGATCAGTTATGACTTACAGTTTCATTTCCATACCCAAGTAAGTGCTCTTTTCACAATCTTACAGGCAACCTCACTCCCTATCCCTATCGATGGTACATATCCACTCCCTAATCATCACCTGTTTTCATGCTCATCCTTAAATGAACGGAATTAAAAAAAAAAGTAGAAACTAAAAAAATACAGGTTGCTCACTTCATCACCTCGACTACATCTCATACCTAACTTTTTCCACTTTAGTTTGAAGTTTTCTTTGCCAACATAATGTCGCCTCACTCGGCATTATCATCTCTGAAACAAACACCAACCACAGGCGTGCAAATAGCAACGAGTTTATTTCTTAAATCCTACCCATCCACATGTATTCTAATTCCTTGATCCAGCACTCGAAGCCAGTGTTGTACTTCTACTACTTCTACTACTACTAATACTACTACTACTACTGCTACCAATAATAATAATAATAATGATAATAATAATAATAATAATAATAATAATAATAATAATAGTAGTAGTAGTAGTAGTAGTAGTAGTAGTAGTAGTAGTCAGCCTCTTCATAATTAATTGAAATTCATTTCATGTATTCCAGTACAAAATTTCAACAAATGAAGCAAAAATATTACATTCATTATAAGTAAAATTTCCAATTGCAATATAAAGCGTGAGTGTGTATAATTTGTAGCGTTGAAATTGTATGTCATGCTATAAAAGTCTATTAGTTTTAGGTATATAAATTAAATTTCGATTTGCTTTAAAAACCGTCAGCAAATAAAACAATAAATAAATGTAATTCTGTGATAATAACAGCTTAATAAGAGGCTGTTGACCGTTCAATGATAGCGTGATATACGACTCTCACGCGCGCTCTTTCCGCCTGTTCTTGATCACCTGACTTTATAACAGCCCTCATGACGTATTATAACGTCACCGATGTAGCCACAATGCGGGAGAAAGTAATGGCGCCATAGTAGTAGGGAAAAAATTTAAACCAAGTTTCGAAGCTTAAAAAAAAAAGATTGAAAACCATATTACCATTGTATTTATCGTATCGAAAGCGGTGTGACTTTACAAATACTTTGTTGTTAAGATTCCCTATCAGAAGCAAGTTAAAAGCGATACTACTACTACTGGTACTATTATTATCAATATTATTATTATCATTTTTATTATTATTATTATTATTATTATTATTATTA
>JAXCGZ010007805.1:35000-40000 GCA_037179515.1 Halocaridina rubra
TACTTGCGTTGTGGGCGATTGTCTTTGTGGGCAAGAGTCCAAGGGGGCAATTTTCCTGGAGGCAGTTTTCCAGACACCAAATAGGAATAAAACCGAAATAGATTTTCAAAGCAGACCATACATAGCACCTGATATTTGTGGTGCTAATATGGAACCGGAAGATGATGAAGAGATACGAACATGGGCTGACACTAATGTAGAGGAGCTTGAAAAGCAACCATTTTTAAAAGGAGAAAGTGACAATATGATTGAGGCAGTGACTATATTCCCGACTAAGAAACTGAAGCAGGGTGAAACAATGGCTGTTGTATAATATAAATACACTCATGATCATTAAGCTTCTGAGATACATTTAGAAATTACAGCAAAAAGGGATAATGAAACCTCTGTGACTAATTCAGAAATTAATGCACATAGTGGTGTAAATATCATAAGAATAAAGAATAATAGGAGTGAAAATAAGAAAACAGAGAACATGGGTAAAAAAAAAAAAATTAAACTTGAAAAAAATGTGCGTATATGGCAGATAAATTGGAAGATAAAAAACTTAACTGTGGATCTGAACTTTGCAGAAGGGTTTTAAAGTATAAAATGGAACCTTTATGGATATGGAAAATGTCGCTTCACATGAGAAATCCAGGACACATGATAATAAAGATGAGAAATCAAATGAGGTAATTTATGAAAAGGAAGAGAATAAATCAGCTAGGACATATAAAGGTAGGAGAGGCAAAGGAAAAGGTGAACAGAAAGCAAACAATGTACATGCAAATGAATACAATGTTGAAAATTAATTTGCACGTTAAGGATTTAAACACAAAAAAAGAAGAAATAAAAAATATACACATAAATTAGTTAATCTGGAGAGAAAACAAGTTGAAAAGGTAGAAAGTTATCAATGTAAGTGGAAGGTAAGGTATGGGTAAGCTGTGTACATAAAAATATATGGTATTCAAAAACGAGTAAAACAGACATGCCAAATAATAGTATATTAAGAAACGTTATAGTATTCAAACTTAGCTCGCATCCCGCTGCGAAATCACTAATGCTCTCAGTTAAAACAAATTCTTTACAAGCCCTTACTAGTCAGAACTTATACAAAATAAATAAATACAAAACGGAAGTTAACATATAAAATAAAATGTACAATTTAAAGAGAAGAGGTTGAATTATCTGTTTTGACAGAAATATTACCAGGCATCTAAATGACTAAAACGCGTCTAACACGTCATTTACTCCGTTATTAACACACGCTATGCAATACCTAGGCTACAGTTACACATAGTTTTTTTTTTTTTTGTAATTGAACAGTTTGTGAAGAATAAGCTTACTGAAGCAAGACACTAAGTCATATATATATATATATATATATATATATATATATATATATATATATATATATATATATATATATATATATATACACGAAATGGTAACACCAGAAAAGGATTTTGGACAAGACTAGTCCTAGGAAAAAAAATATCAAGAGTACATTTAATAGTTAAGCATTCAAGAAGAGACAAAGAAAGCAAGAAAATGAAGTTACATAATATTTGTAAAAATTTAATTAAAAAACCGAAATGTAAATCATAACGCTATTTACCTTTCAATTTATTACAATATTAAAAAAAAAACGCATACATTTCTTTTCTCCTCCTCTCGAGTCAACTGCTTGTTCGGCATATCAAATGCTATAATGTAGAAACTGACTCAATAACAGTTTTACCGCTGAACGGACAGATACAATATCTACAATTACCACGCCAGGTTTCATATATCTGGCTTCTCTACCTATCGAAGATAGCCCTACCGGCAAACAAAGACATCTTCCCGGCAAACAACTCAGCCATAGTTCATTGACTGCCATCTTCAAATTTAAATGTACGGTCGGTAATAATCAGTAACGAAATAGTGTAACCCACACCTCACACTGTGAAATAATAAATAAGTGCTTTACCTTTCTTCTCTGAAGGAAACTACGTTTTGGTGTATTCTCTGGACAACTTGGGCGCAAACGGTGTTTTTTTTTTTCCAGGTAATCTGCAAGTAAAACGGCAGTTGAAAAAAAAGTATGAACTTGATAAAGGAAACATGCAAAATGTTGAAAAATATGTTGTATATCTCTCCGTATCAGCCTAACCTTCGGATACTTCAACTCCAGCAGGAGAGAATCTGCACTGCACGACTCACACCTGTAACGTCCAACAGGAGTATCTGCATGACATAACTGCTCTAACCGATACCATCGAAAAGGTGGTTATTGTCGCTCTATTTTGTCTCTAAAAGTAACCTAGTAATTATTAATACATGTTCTTCCCACGCACATGACCCCAAATTTGTGTTTCCCAAATAATAAAATTTTCCATGGCAACAGGCTCAAGATGGGTTTACCGGTTAGCGAATCACCGACATTTTCGACTTATATTTTTTCCACAGCCGAAACTTGGTATGTGTTTATGCGTGACTTAATGTGGCTGTGTGACATTATTTCCGGTTATTGTTCATATATTTAGTGCTATTATACACTGCAAAGTGAAATGCGAAATTCGGTGTGATGTGAACATACATCTCAGCTATTGATGTGCACGCATTTGAGGTGAGTAGAGGATAATATAAGGATAGGATTAAAATGTGCCCCAAAACCCTAGATTTCTTGGCTTGGTCATTTAATTACTACCATGTTTCTTTTAAGACAGACCGTGATGTCTGTCTCAGATCTGCTGTAGTAGGTATTACTGAATACAAGATTTTTTTCTTTCCTTTATTATATCGTTTATGAGACAGAGTCCGTAAGACTGAATCGGTTTAAAGTGTAAATGTTTTGAAATTGGACTGAAACAACATACATACCTCAGTAAGATTCTGATAAATCTGAAAGTCATTTATGACATGTATTTCCTATTAAAAAAAAAATAATATAGAAAATACTACTTGTGTCAGACCTATTAAACTTGTGCTACAGATGCTGTAAGTAAGTTAGGCTATTTTTGGTTAGTTAGACCTATATGTTGAGCCTTGCCGATTCCAATATGAAGGATATTTAGTAGTTTGAATATAAAATGCGCAACTTACCTCTATTATAAAGTGTAACGTTCTTGTTTGCAAATACTGTAGTCGTAACAAATAAGCAATTTAATAGCATTATCGATCACGCTAACACATTTGGCATCGTAGAAACAAGATTCCTCTAATCGACACTTCTTGGGTAGCTTTGCTCGGGTGATACGGTCGCCAATGTTGCCACTCGCTAAATATGAAGAAGAAAAAAAAAGATGCCTAAAAATACCCAAATCTCGTGCAAAAAAAATTCAGATAATTTAAGCATAATTCTGAAAAATTCATAATACCACTGGTATACACAAATGTTATATATGCAGATGGGTAGTTAAAAACATGAAAGTCATGACACTTAACGTAGTTTTTTCTTTTCTTTTTTCTTTTTTTTTTACTGCAGATGACGCGCGCCATTTTTCAAATCTGCATCGAAACCAGGTAAATCTTGAGTGCTTGTGGCATATTAAAGAACTCTGTCAGTTAACTAAAGTTGTGTCCGTGTCTTCACTGTGTTTTAGCAAACGTGCATACTGAATTATTTAAACAGAAAAAACAAAATTTATGGAGTTTTATTAAAAAAGCGCCCAGAATCCCAGGTGACATTGAAAAAAAAAAACGCAGACCTACGTTAAAAAACCCAAGTGTCATTGACAGCCGAAATTGTCGTACTGCAAATGAATGAATATACAATCATTTTGTTCGGTTCTTCAAGGTACTCAAGTTCTCTTATGCATACATGTAAGTATATATGAATGTATGTATATATTTATATACAGGTGTATAAATCCATACACTAAATCGGATACATAGTTGAAATTAAATTTTTGGATGTGGTAAATATTAGAACAAAATACCTCGGTAAGTTATTTGGTTATTTTAGCTTAGGCATTAACCTAACCTAACAACTTACGGGGTTATTTAATGTTCTGGGGGTCTTTAATGATCCATTTTTTTTTTCACTATTTATCCCGAGAAATATGGCAGAAATATATGTATTTTGTAGAGACGAGTTCTTCAAAGTTATTCGTAGTTAAATTCCAACCTTATCTTAACTGGGCCTAACTTAGCCTAACCTAACTTACCCTTACCTTACTATTCACTGGGTAATTATACTTCTGTGAGCTACTTATCTTTAAAAGATCCAAAATATATAGACACTTGAAACTGAATGCATTGTAACTTTTTGTCCTAAAAGAGCATATTATTAAACCAACTTTCGAGAATTCTTCTTACACCATACTATATAACCGGTGGGTTTCAAGAATTCTCCCAAATAAGAAGTCTTCACTGGAGATGCGAACGAAAATGAAAAGAAAAAAAAAATCCTCTTCTTTTCATGTAAAGAGAGGGTTGTGATCAATAGGCTTGCTATGTCGGTCAACAAAAGGATGATGATATGCGCCATAGGGCTCTATAAATATTGATTAGGAAGTGTTCTTCGTTGAGATGATGGGTTAGATGAGATGTTAAGAGAGAGAGAGAGAGAAACCATCTGCAATGTTATACAAGTAGTAGAGCCTTCCATTAGAAAGATTGAAGGTTCTCTCCATTAATTTCCTCCTTGGCCATTACTGAAGGAAGTTTGAAGAACACAGAAGCATCGCGCTTTCTTATTCTCTTTTTCCTCTTCTTTTTTTTTTTACCAGAGTTGTTTGGCTTCCTTATGGTATTTTTTTTTTATTTCTTTTAGGGAATGTTGATGTTGTTTTGAGTTCTGAGTTGTTTTTAATGACGTAGGTTATCCAATGAAAAAATGTTTGCTTGATCTTTCTTCATGGAATATGCCGATAGGTTTGCTGAAAATTTGTAACAGAAAAGGAGGTCATATATCAGTCGGACTTCTAATTACCCCCTTCCAATAAAAGACAGTTGATGGAAATAAAAACAGGCTACGTTTCAATTAAGAAAAACTTTGCCATAACAACAAACATTAGCCAGAGAATGTA
>JAXCGZ010007805.1:42500-45000 GCA_037179515.1 Halocaridina rubra
TCCTCTTTCATGCCATTTCCATATATTATATAATAGGGTGTCCATAAAGTCCGTGTGCAATTTAAAATGCTTATAGCTCTGTAACTATACTTGATGAAAACAGTCTGTAAAAGGTATAAATAAGCTTGATGTATCTAGTTTTTTTTAGTCTTTGGTTATTTTATTTATTATTTGTTTACATAATAGTAATCTCCGTGGCAAAATGGTAGCGTCTGCGACTCTGAGGCGGCAGGTCGAGGGTTCGTGCCCCGTCACGGATTGAGGTTAGTAAGGGCATACACTCAGGGTAACGATTACATCTTCCAAAACAAGTCCTTTGTAAGAAGGCAACCGTCCTAGCCCTTAGTAGAAAAAGGAGTTCGTGTCGTAAAACCGAATCCACGTGTGTTTACATAATAATTTTTACAATTTCTTGAGACTTAAAGTGGATTCTTTTTGAGAATTACTGTTGACTCAGAGCTTTATGCTGGCGTCACACATAGCCAAAATTCCCGACCCGACTCTTAAAACCGTCTAAAGACGGAATCCTCCCGGCAGCAATGACGTCATTACGATAATCTGGTGTAATTTTTCGTCTGCGTATGACGGAATCCTAGCGGTCCTACGTAGTTTAAAAAAATCGAGGGGGTCCTGAACCGTCGTGGAGGGTCTACGATAATTGGCTGCTGCACTCAATAATCTCCGTGATTCCGAAGACCAAATCAGTCGTAGAAGACTGCGTATGACGGGTAAGATCGATCTTCTTGATAGTACGCGGGCGTAGGAGAAGGTGTACGCCCGCGTACAATCCAGGGGATCGATCCTACCCGGCGTACGCAGTTCTCCGGGTCTGGAACCGTTAAAAATTTAAAAATTCGCTTGTACGTCTGGCATCGCAGTACGAAAAGACAGCGCGCGCATGCGTGGTCTCATTTCTGACAACCCAGTCCTGGGCGTTCAGTTTTCCTGCTCCAAATATATAAATCAGGGTTATACTTTCACAAATATCCCATATATATATATATATATATATATATATATATATATATATATATATATATATATATATATATATATATATATATATATATTTCTTCTTCGAGAGAGAGAGTCTCTCTCTCTCTCTCTCTCTCAAGAAGAAGAAGAAGAAGAAGAGAGAGAGAGAGAGAGAGACTCTCAGATAGATAGATAGATAGATAGATAGATAGAGAGAGAGAGAGGAGAGAGAACTCTCTCTGAGAGAGAGAGGAGAGAAAGAGAGAGAGAGAGAGCTTCTTCTTCTTACTCTCTCTCTTTCAGAGAGAGAGAGAGAGTCTCTCTCTCTCTCTTCTTCTTCTTGAGAGAGAGAGAGAGAAAGAGTTTCTCTCTCTCTCTCTCTCTAGAGAGAGAGAGAATATATATATATATATATATATATATATATATATATATATATATATATATATATATTATATATATATATATATATATTTATATATATATATATATATTCTATATATTTATTGTTCACTAGGATCAATTCTAACATAATTATATAAATGGAAAAGTAAGGGCAAATATAACTATACCAAATAACTTTTTATTTGCGTTTACCAGTACATACAACTTACATTTGAAGGATTCTGTGAATGACAAAGATGAAACATTATTACATTATTAAATGTAAAATATTAAACTTAATATCTTCTCAGTATAAAATAATGAAAATGAAACATATTAAGATCAGTTATTGTAATATGTGAAAAACAAATGACTTAAAATAAATTACATATCTATATGGGAATAAAATGCTAAAATTAAAGTTACAAACGTCGTTCTTTAAACTATTCTCTCTTGCCACGATACCCTTCCTTCGGGGGAATTACAGTATTCCCCCCGACTGCGTACAACCCCCTACGAACGTGTACGTTCCCCTACAATGGGTAGGGAGCGTCGGGAGCATGGTTGGCCCAATCGTAACGGTCAAAAATTTAAATTTCCCTTTTTCTATGATGAGACTTACGTTTGCGTACGATTAGTCGTACGCTAAATTATGCGTCCAAACTACTCCGTACGATTGCAATTACGATCCATAGGACTACTTACCCGGACGTACGACGCACTTCCGACAGGCACAGGAATGCACCTGTCGGCTAAAAAATCTTCCGGATCTCCAAGGATTGAGCGAAGATTCCGTCGGAACGCGGTCTTAAGAGTCGGGCCGGGGGTTTTGGCTATGTGTGACGCCAGCCTTACTAGAAGAGAAAGTAAACTGCGTTCTTTGGTTGGCTGGGCTAAACTCTACTGTCGAAAGGTTTAGAACTCATCACAATAAAGAAGCACCACACAGGAATTCCATATCCAAGTGGATGAAGAAATTTAAAGAAACCGTTTCTGTCAATGACACGCCACGATCTGATAGACCATGTATTAGTGAAGAAACTGTAGCATCTGTAGAACAATCCTATGTAGAAAGTCCAAGAAAAACATTAGGACGGGCATCTTTGGAGAAGGGCCTCTCAAAACCTACTGTACATAAGAT
>JAXCGZ010007805.1:47500-52500 GCA_037179515.1 Halocaridina rubra
TCACTAAGTATAAAATGGAACCGATCAGGAGACGGGAAGATACGAGCTTTGGGCTCTTTCCCGTAAACACAATTAGGTAATCACAATTAGGTAATCACACATATTAAGCATTCCTTGTTCTCGTTTTCCGGAAGAGGGACATAGGATTGATTCTTGGACTTGAAATTAATACCATAAGTATTAAAAGATATGGTAATTTTTACTTAGGAACATAAAATTATGTAAGCCATAGAATAATAATACACTGTTGTAATAGTTTATTGTGTACCTCCCTGTAAACACGCAAAACTAATTAATATAGAACATTAAAGTATAAAAATGAGAGCTCATGTTTTAAATGTTGGCAGACGTACGATAACAAAATAAATATATGAAATTATTGTAGTAGCCGTTCATTTTTTTTATTATTCACATAATGAAAAGGGGAAAATGTAACACCGTTTTAAATTTCTTTTGATTTCCCTTTATATTGGTAGTATTTGTGTTAATAATGGCAGTGCTCTCGCTGCCGTTATTAGTAAAACTCCTTGAGCAGGTATGTGGTAGTGTATTAGAAGCTTATTAATTTTTTTTTTGTTTCTGTTGAAAAGTACAGATTGAAATTACATTACCATTTTGATTGCGAAACAGCTTGGATCGAAGTCTAATAATGTACATTTCCATTATACGATTATTAAATCTGGAGAGAGTATATATTAAGCCAAGCATAAATAGTTTGTAGTGAAATTTCTTATGAGGAACATGACGGAAGAAAAGACCCAACTTTAGTGTCACAGTGCCTGAAAAAACGGAAAATAAAGGGAGGAAGCTTTCTTGAACTTTGTATTTAATAATTTGTGTTGATCGGCTCTTGAATTTTGAACTTGCAAAACAACAACTGAGTCATAACATCTTGAAGTAACGTTACTGAGTCATGAATACCATATTCTACAACACTTCTTTAGGCCTATAAAATCTTGACGGTTGTTTCCTCCATCAACATTAAACAAAGGCCTTTACGCATGTTAGTTCTAGGTCTTCTTCCTGAGCCTCTCACACCATTTACATCAACCCCCGCAATTTATCCAGTCTTGGCACAAGTATGGCACTGTTCTATCATCATTGTTTCAAAAGATAATATTAAACCTCTAATTTCCATCGTGAAATAAGAATGTCATCAAATTACTTAAGGCATGTGTTTTACAGTATGTTGAGGACAGAATGAAGTTAATTTGCATGTATTCAGTAAGATACGTTTGTATAGTAGACTAGTTAATATTGTCTTTACTGAACAATATTTGTATTACTTGAGAGATTTGCTTTTTATTTTTAGGCATATACTGCTTATCTTCTTATTTGTATTCAAGAGGTTTTGTACGACATTTAATATTATTCAGATGATAATATGTAGTCAAGTGACATAAAATAACCTAACGTATTTCAATATATATATGGTGCTACTTCCGCTTGTTATCTACAAGGAAAAGATATCTACTAGGTTACGTTATGTTAGGAAGTAGATTCATGACACAGATAACAAGCGGAAGTGGCACCATTTATTTTGTACATAGTTTAAGCGAAAATCAACGGACTACCTTTTGCACTTTTCATACTCGCAATATCAGAAGTTACTCATAGCCGCTAGGTATAGATGAAAGCGACAAGAAAGTAAGGCTGGCGTCACACATAGCCAAAACTCCCGACCCGACTCTTAAGACCGCGTTCCGACGGAATCTTCGCTCAATCCTTGGAGATCCGGCAGATTTTTTAGCCGACAGGTGCATTCCTGTGCCTGTCGGAAGTGCGTCATACGTCCTCGTAAGCATTCCTATGGATCGTAATTGCAATCGTACGGAGTAGATTGGACGCGTAATTTAGCGTACGACTGATCATACGCAAACGTAAGTCTCATCATAGAAAACGGGAAATTCAAATTTTTTACTATTACGACTGGGCCAACCCCGCTCCCGACGCTCCCTACCCATCGTAGGGGAACGTACACGTTCGTAGGAGGTTGTTAATTTTCATTATTTTATACTGATGCCCTTACTTTTCCATTTATATAATTATGTTAGAATTGATCCTAGTCAACAATATATATATATATATATATATATATATATATATATATATATATATATATATATATATATATATATATATATATATATATATATATATATATATATATATATATATATGTATATATATATATATATATATATATATATATATATATATATATATATATATATATATATATATATATATATATATATATATATATATATATATATATATATATATATATATATATATATATATGGGATATTTGTGAAAGTATAACCCTGATTTATATATTTGGCACTTCAGCTACTTATATATATAAGTAAATATATGTTGGCCATGTATGTGAATATATTTCATATATTTTGTTTGACACATTTATGGATTTGATTAATTCATATTTTGATATGAGGGAAAAAACAAATGCACATCATATCAAGAACACAGTGAAAGAAATGAGGAATTATATGAGACATTTACCTATAAAGAGCTTGATATATATTAAGAATGATTGTTATATTTTGTACATAGAAAGCAGACAAGAAATGTTTTTTTTCTTAATGCTCACTCAAAGAAACGTGTCTGTACATTAACATCAAACAACAATAACAACAACAGCAACAACAACAATAATAATAATACTATAATAATAATAATAATAATAATAATAATAATAATAATAATAATACTATAATAATAATAATAATAATAATAATAATAATAATAATAATAAGATGAAGAAGAAGAAGAAGAAGAATATCATGCTAAAACAATAAGAAATGCGGCAAGCGGACCAGGAAAACTGAACGCCCAGGACTGGGTTGTCAGAAATGAGACCACGCATGCGCGCGCTGTCTTTTCGTACTGCGCTGCCAGACGTATAAGCGAATTTTTTAATTTTTAACGGTTCCAGACCCGGAGGACTGCGTACGCCGGGTAGGATCGATCCTCTGGATCGTATACGGGCGTACACCTTCTCCTACGCCAGCGTACTATCAAAAAGATCGATCTTACCCGTCGTACGCAGTCTTCTACGACTGATTTGGTCTTCTGAATCACGGAGATTATTGGGTGCAGCAGCCAATTATCTTAGGCCCTCCACGACGGTTCAGGACCCCCTCGATTTTTTTAAACTACGTAGGACCGTTAGGATTCCGTCGTACGCGGACGAAAAATTACACCCGATTATCGTAATGACGTCATTGCTGCCGGGAGGATTCCGTCTTTAGACGGTTTTAAGAGTCGGGTCGGGAATTTTGGCTATGTGTGACGCCAGCATAATGCACATGGGTACTAGGACAATGAAACTTGCATTTTTCCCGTTGAGGTTTAATGTTATCTTGAGGTTTAATGTTATCTTCTTGATGCTATATGTTATACTGGGGTGGTATTCTGTCATGTAACTCATGGAGTTGATTTACAGAAACCATAGCGAAAGGGCGGTAGCAAATGTATGTAAGGAATACTGTGAAAATGTAAGAAGTGAATATATAAGAAGAATAAAAGGATTGACAGTAATTGTAACACAAGTTTATAGAGAGCAGAGCGTGTTTAAGTTTTTGTATTAAGTTTAAAGGACTTCCTTAAAGCAATACTGTGCTTAATTCAAAGTTTTTGTTTCGTAATAGGAAATATTGCACAATAGCTATAATATTATGGAAATTATATGCAGTAACACAGGCAGATACGCTATTGTTACAAATTAGAATGTAATATATAATAAACTAAACATCGTTAAAGTAAATAATAATAGATAGGTTAATAGGCCTGCCGAAAAGTTCTGAACACTTGATATCAAGGGAAGTCTTTTGAACAGGAAACCAAAATTCTTTTGCTATGAAACTGTTTCTCAGTTTTTATATATTTCAGACTTTTGTATCTTCTTGCTAAATGCATAGTAAAGGGACATTTGTTATTCCGGCCATCATTTGGATATTAACAGGCATGTGTGATCTTGTGTATAATAGATAAAAACTTTTTGATTTTGTAAGCTCTAAGCAGGATCAGAATGTGGGCTCACCTAGGTGAGTTAACCTTATTTTTTTCTATAGATTTCAGTATTTTTGCGAGGGAATTTAGTTGTGCTCGTTATTTTTGCTTAGTTTTAATAATGACATCCAAACATTGTGTAATAGAGTACTGAAATGAAAGAATTGGAAGAGGCATGTGATGAGAATAATTAAAAAAAAAAACAGTTATCAGTGCTGCACACTTCAGGCTGGAAAGCTAGAAAATTTAGTGCAAAAAAATAATAATGAGGAAAGTATACCAAGAGAAAGATATTGCTCTTTAGTTATGTGTGACTGCACCAGAAAGTGCTGTTTACCTTAGTGATGTGGATCAGTGAGATAATGAGTGAAAAAAAAACCCATTGTGGATGCAACTTCAATATGCATTAAGGCTAGGCAGGTTTGTGAACCTGTCATGCAAACTCAAACAAACATAAAACCCTTCTTAGCTAATTGTGGCTGGCATTCACTCTTCAAAACAAATGCATCCTGTAATATATTATATATTCAGAAGCAGATTTAGCTGATGCAGGAGCTGATAAGGAATTTGTAAATTATTTTAGAATACATAATTAAGAATCAATAACATGTCCCGAAGCAAGTGTTTAATTCTGATACTATTTTACAAGTAGACAGACACTTGTGCCTATGTCTCAAAAATGTCATTAAAGCATCTGTTCTAAGGCCTGTAAATATTGTTGCACAATTGCTGCAGATTTCAATTGCAAGCCTTTAATAATGTACAAAGCTAAAATAATCTTACAGCATTGAAGAAATACTACATGTAAACTAGGCAACATGCTAGTGCACAGGATGTGGAATAGAAAAGCTTGAAAAACAGCTGAGAGGCATGTTTGACCATGGCAAGGCTATCTTGAAGTGGTACTGTCAACAGTGGATCAAGTATGTACAGTATATTGAATCCAAAATGATTACAGTAACTGC
>JAXCGZ010007805.1:60000-72500 GCA_037179515.1 Halocaridina rubra
AATGGGAGGATAATAATGAGACTAAAATCACTTATTAAGTAGGTGATTTAAAAGATGAGATTTAAGTGAGGGTAATGTTTGGCAACTTCTTAAGTTTGCGGGTAAAGAGTTCCAAAGTCTCGGGCCCATTACATTTAAGGCTCTTGCCCCAATATCAGTGGAAGTTCTGGGCACGTAAAAAGAATTCTGATATCTGGTGTTGACGTTATTGATACGCACTTGATTAACTGTTGGCAATGAGAAGAGCCATTCCGGTAATATTCCATGATTTATTTTAAAAACTAAAAGACAGATATTATATATGAACTTCATGTCCATCCTTAGCCAACCCAATCTCTCAAAGAGGGGAGTCACGTGATCATATTTATGCACCCCCCTATGGCAACTCTTGCAGCAAAATTCTGGAGCCTTTTCACTCGTAACATCTGGGTCTTAGTCGTGGAACCCCAAACACTTAGACAGTAGTTGAGAATACTTAAAATCAATGTTTGTACTACAATTACCCTACAATCAGGCTTGAATCTTTCATAGACTCTGTTCAAGTAAATAAGGGTCCCGTTCACTTTTTTATGTAGTTCATCGATATGAAAATTAAATGTCATGGTACTGTCCATAATAACTCCTAGATTTTTAACCTTATTAGATGGGAAGAGTGAAACATTGTTGAAATTTATACTGATGTTCTCAGGAATGCGGGACAGGTATTGATTTGATCCAAAAATAACCAATTTAGTTTTATTTTCGTTCAGTAAAAGACCATTACTGTTAAAATAACTTTTGGCACAGTTTAATATATCTTCAGCCCTTTTTAAGATTTCAGGAATTCTATCAATGTCACCAGTAAGCATAATCTGGGTGTCATCAGCATACATAACAAGTAGGCAATCTCTTATAAATTGAGGTAAATCATTAACATATATTAAGAAAAGCAGAGGACCCAAAATTGAACCCTGAGGAACGCCAAAACTGATATCTAAAGAAGAAGAGAGAGTCGAGCCCATTCGAACTGATTGAATTCGATCTTTCAGATAATTTTCGAACCAAAATGAGTCAACATGAACTTTGGAAAGTTTTCTCATTAGAATTTGATGGTGTACACTGTCAAATGCTTTAGACAAATCTAACAATAATAAAAGTGATATTTTCTTATTTTCAATATTACTATAAATTTTATCAGTAATTTTAAGTAGGGCCGTCTCGGTCGAAAGTTTAGGCCGAAAACCGTGTTGTTCTTCACATAATAGACAATTTGATTCAAGGAAATTTATTAACTGGGTGGCAACTACCTTCTCAAGTATTTTAGACAGAATGCTGAGAAGAGAGATTGGCCTATAATTTTCAACATTATTAGTATCTCCACTCTTAAAAACGGGGATGATATAGGGATGCTTCCAGAGGTTAGGATAACTGCCTGTAACAATGGATGTATTAACAATGACTAAAATGAAAAATACTGTAACTGGCAATGAGTCAATTAGGAAGCGAAGTTGTATCCCATCGGAACCACAAGAGTTTGTTGGTTTGAGGTTCTTTATGATAAGAATAAGTGTGACTAAATCGATTGGGTGCGGTCTAAAATTATTGATAATATTTCTTTCAGCTGGAGGCTGGCAATTATGTGGTTGATTAATAATCAAGTCATTATTATCTTGGGACTTTTCATATGTGGACTTACCTATTTCAGCAAAATACTTATTAAAATCATTCACTCGCTTTTCCACATTATCACTGAGAAGGTCAGAATTTTCTAAGATTTCCTTATTTGCAGGAATTATTCTTTTTATAACATTCCAAGTTCCTTTGATATTTCCCTTATACTTGGAAAATTCTTCCCTGAAATGATTTTTCTTCTTTTCGGACAACATTGTTTTAGTAAGGTTTCTTTCTCTTCTATAGGCTCTTTCCATCTCGGAGTTTTGTCTATCAGATTTAAATTGCCTTAGGAGGTCATCTCTCCTTTTCATTTGCTCTTTTAACTGAGAGTCAATCCACGGGGCAGGAGGGAGTGTCATGACTTTGGTTGTAAGAGGGGCACATTCATTTAAACATCTCGTAAAAACATCAGTAAAAGTAGAAACTTGATAATTTACACAATCTGTAGTTAGTATTGAATTTAAAATGTTGTATTCATTAAGAAGAGTGTCGCAGAAACAATTTTGAGAATAATTCTCAAGAGATCGGAAAGTTTTAACAATTGGCGGTCTCTTTTCCTTCCTGACATTAACTGTAGCTATTAGAAGCTCGTGGTCTCCTACAGGACAAGGTAAGACATCGTGGTGAACTATAAAACTAGGTGTATTGGTAATTATAAGATCAATTAGGCTGGAGGAATTAGCGGTGATACGGGTTGCTTTATTCACAAGCTGATTTAAGTGGAGGGATTGAATTAATTTCCCCATTTTATTATTAGGAAGAAGGAGATTATCATTGAAGTCGCCTATAATAATGAGAGGTTTGCTCCTCAAACAGACCGACCGAAATACCTCGGAGATGTAATCAAAGGTGTCGTTGAGTGCATGTGGGTGTCTATATACACATCCCAGGATGAATGAAGGGAATTTCCTACTCTGAACAGTCAACCAAATGTCTTCGAGATGAGGAGAGAGAGAGAGAGAGAGAGAGTCAACCTTTTAGACGAGGAATTACCTCGTGGAGATCATCCGATATTTATTTTGTTCTTATGGAGTGGTTAGAGTACTCGAATCGAGAAATGACAAATTTGCGTTCGAGCCCACCACGGGGATTAGGAAGGGCATCCGGCTTTAATTACCTAGTTCCAACCTGTCTGTGTCCACCCCCTTAAGGGGGATTATTAGTGACACAAAGCTTTAAACAAGCTCATAAGAATATATAGAGAAAATGTTATTGCTAACGCACGTGAGCTCAGCAGACTCCGTGAGTACATCATTGTCTGTTGTATCTGCCGCATATCAGGACCTTCGCGAGTTTTGTGTTTCATCTCTTTATCCATTTTTTTTTTTTTTTAGGATGGGATAGGATAGGAGGGGAAAAAAAGGGAGGGGATTAAGAATATAAGGGAATTGGGGGGAAAAGCACGAAAATTAAAGTAAAAGAGAAAAAAGAGAGGGGCAGACCCTCTTGCTAAGCTTTATCCATTCTGGATAAGGAGAACGAGGTGGCATCCCTCCCGTTGTACTCCCTTTTCACCCAGTATGCTCGGAGTGGACCCCGGTAAATGTATGGTGTCTATAGTGGAATGATATCTTCACGAGCAATCGCTGTGATATGTGTAAAGACACTTTTCATCTCTTAAAGAAATAAGAAAATAAACGTCTTGGCTAAAAGGAATATGTGTGTGTACGTGTGTGTGTGTGTGTGTGTGTGTGTGTGTGTGTGTGTGTGTGTGTGTGAGAGAGAGAGGAGAGAGAGAGAGAGAGAGAGAGAGAGAGAGAGAGAGAGAGAGAGAGAGAGAGAGAGAATTCTAGTCCTGATTGTCCATTAGCCGCGTCCGGTGGGCTTTTGAGGGCCAGCGACCACCATTCAGAATGCATTAGTAGCAATATTGGCAAAACATGCACCTCAATACCCCAGATGGACCAACCACAGCGCCAAATGTGTACGCATCGGGGAATGTGGATGTATGTGTGCATGTATACACATTGTGTGCTCGTGTTCATGTACATCGTCTGTGAAGAAGCTTCTACAGAAACCAGAATGATAAATGTTGACTTATATGTATGTAAGTGACTGGTGTGTGTAGGATATTTTTGCAGCAGCTTGAATTACAAACTTTGGAATGTGTATATGTATTGCATGTTTATCTATCTATATATCTATCTATCTGTCTGTCTGTCTGTCCATCCTCTTATAAGGGGAGTGGCTGAGTCAAGGCAAAATATTAACTCTTTAGGAAGAGAAAATACAGAGGAGAGGATTTCCAGTCCTCTCGCTCCGCCCCATTTAGTCGACTCTTACGACACGCAAAAGAACACGGAGGAAGTGTGTGTATATAGACACACACACACACACACACACTTATCTAGTTCGCTGAGAAGAATGTATATCTGTATTTGTAAATACAGTCCAAAAGTTAGGCAGATCATTGCTCTTACGCGTGCATTATATATATGTATTTCTTTCAGGTTTGCATTATATATTTGTGCCTTTAAGTATGCATAAGCCGCATGCAGAACCCTTTGTATACTTGCCATCAAGTATACACATGTATGTATGGGTAGGAGTATGATGTCGTTGTGTGGGGAGGGAAGTGAATAAGGAGTTTTCTGTCGGTATAATGGAAACAGGAAGGGCTTCGCAAGTATAGGGAATCGTTGTGTGTGTGTATTACACCGTTTTCCCTTTTGGCCTCCATTGACTTCTCATGTAATGCTTTTCCATGTTTTGGCATTATTATTATTATTATTATTATCATTATTATTATTATTATTATTATTATTATTAATTATTATTATTATTATTATTATTATTATTATTATTATTATTATTATTATTATTAATTATTATTATTATTATTATTATTATTATTATTATTATTTTTGTTGTTGGTTGTTATTTTTATTATTATTTTCTATGAACAATAGGCAACATATTGACTTGCGACTTGCCATATGGGAAAGAAAAATGTCCACAATTATGTATTGTATGTTTTACACTGTTCCGGTTTTACGTCACGGACTCCCTTATCTACCAAGGGCTAGGACGGTTGCCTTCTTGCGAAGGACTTGTTTTGGCAGATGTAATCCTTACCCTGAGTGCATGCCCTTGCTAACCTCAGACCGTGACGGGGCGCGAACCCTCGACCTGACGCCTCAGAGTCGGAGACGCTACCAATTGAGCCACGGCGACTACTTTTATGTTTTACACTCAATAATAACTATCTCTTGCCTTGTTGTTTGCACTTGTAACCTGCTGTGGATGGCTTTAGCCACATTTTAACCTGGTCCTCACAGGAGGTAAAGTGTGCGCCCTTTTAACATAGAATAAATACTCTATAATTGTGGATCGTTTTCTTGCAAATTAGCATAATTGTTATTTAAAAATGTTTAGTGTTGGAAAGCATGTTAGATGCAGAACTTAACTCCATAAAGTGTTATATATTTACAATATTTTTTTTCTTTTCCGGCACTCTTCTGAAGAGTTATCTCTCGTTTTTATTTAAGTTTTACAGGTTTTATAGTAATATTTTCTACCTGATTAGCAATACATTGGAAATCATTGACTCTTGGTTACGAGTTCGCTATTTGGGTATTTTTTCATGAGAACTTAACTTAAAAGGGGACCGCAATAACATAGTGGTTAGAATGCTCGATTCACAAGGTGACAAACCGCGATCAAGCTCCAATCTGACCGTGTTCACCCTTATAATGAGAATTAATGGTGACAAAACAAGCATTATTTATTCACTTGAAATACTAAAGGGCGGTTTACACGGTCAAACGGTTCGTCGAACGCGGTTCGACAGACAAGTGTTTGAAGTGATGTTCGAACGTGTGAACGGGGTATTTGGTTGTCGAACAAGTTCGACAAACGTGTTCGACAACCAAATACCCCGTTCACACGTTCGAACATCACTTCAAACACTTGTCTGTCGAACCGCGTTCGACGAACCGTTTGACTGTGTAAACCCCCCTTAAGAGACGATTCTACAGGTAGTCTAGTCATGCCAGAGTTTATAAATACTGGTCGTCTTTTAAACATCTTGCTGGTGCTAAATGTCTCTAATGAAAAGGAATTATTAATTCACCCGATTATATCTAAAGGAGAGAGATGAGGAGAGTACCGTGTGTCGATTTTGTCATTTGGTAGAACTCTCTCTCTCTCTCTCTCTCTCTCTCTCTCTCTCTCTCTCTCTCTCTCTCTCTCTCTCTCTCTCTCTCTCTCTCTCTCTCTCTCTCTCTCTCTCTCTCTCTCTATATATATATATATATATATATATATATATATATTATATATATATTATATATATGTTCCGGTTTTACGTCACGGACTCCCTTTTCAACCAAGGGCTAGGACGGTTGCCTTCTTGCGAAGGGCTTGTTTTGGGAGATGTAATCGTTACCCTGAGTGCATGCCCTTGCTAACCTCAGACCGTGACGGGGCGCGAACTCTCGACCTGACGCCTCAGAGTCGCAGACGCTACCGCTTGAGCCACGGCGACTACATTATATATATATATATATATATATATATATATATATATATATATATGTGTGTGTGTGTGTGTGTGTGTGTGTGTGTGTGTGTGTGTGTGTGTATGCATGTATGTATGTATATACGACGACAGATAAACCTGTTAAGGCAAATAAAATAAAATATCTTTTAAAAGCAATGCCATTAGCATTCACTTGGTTTCCTTGCATGGATTCAGCCCAATACCCTAATGCAAGGGCTTCCAAGGCTTACTCGCAATTGTACTGAGAGAGAGAGAGAGAGAGAGAGAGAGAGAGAGAGAGAGAGAGAGAGAGAGAGAGAGAGAGAGAGAGAGAAATCTGATATGCAAATAACCTTTTTATTGTGTAGCCTGTTATTATTATTATTATTATTATTATTATTATTATTATTATTATTATTATTATTATTATTATTATTATTATTATTATTATTATTATTATTATCAGTAGTAGTATTAGCAGTAGTAGTAGTAGTAGTAGTAGTAGTAGTAGTAGTAGTAGTAGTAGTAGTAGTAGTAGTGCCATATATTATTAGTATGACAGTTGCGATGTAAGAATGAACATGTCAGTAGCATTGAGAGAATAAGTTACTCAGATATATTTATTTCAATTTTAAAACTTACTAACTACCCTTCGATAACACATGGAATATAGACCCTGGCACCCGCCTAGGATGTCATGAGTTCGACTTCCCAACGTTGGTCGTACATCTTATCACCTGAGATACTTAGATTGAGGAAAGAGTCTTGGAGTTCTTCGACTGACATCGACTGGCTATTTTAAGGCACCAATAGATATGTGTGGTCGGAAGTGAAATATTGTTTTCATGAGACCGTGCTTAATTAAGGGCAAAAATGCCTGTCCTGTATCCCTTGTTTGAATAAAAATCCTGGTAATACTTATCAGAGGTGACTTTGAATACATCAGTTTATTAATATGTCTTATTAAACCTAGCATAATAATAATAATAATAATAATAATAGTAATAATAATAATGATAATAGTAATAATAGTAATAATAATAATGATAATAATAATAATAATAATAATAATAATAATAATAAAAATAATAATGATAATAATAATAATAATAATAATAATAATAATAATAATAATAATAATAATAATAATAATAATAATAATGATAATAATAATAATAATAATGATAAAAATAATAATAATAATAATAATAATAATAATAATAATAATAATAATTAATAATAATAATTAATAATAATACTAATAATATTAATAATAATAATAATAATAATATTTTTATGATTGTTACACCAGGACGGAAAAAAAAATCCCCTCATCGGGCCTGGGAACGAGGAAAACAAAGTGAATTTAAACAGAGATGGAGAGTGTTGTGACTTGTTAGAGGTGAAGGGATAATAAGAGATGCGTAGCGAATATCCAAGAATATCCGGTATTGATGGAGGCATACTTAAAAGAACACGGAGGAAGTGCATGTGTGTATATAGACACACACGCACACACACTTATCTAGTTCGCTGAGAAGTATGCATATCTGTATTTGTAAATACAGTCCAAAAGTCCATCTTTTGAACTTAAGTATGACTGTTCACAGTCCTATTCAAGTCCAAAAGACCTTCAGCTGTATTATAATAATAATGTGAATTTTCGAGCACACACTATGTTTAATTATTTTCTTTATAAGGCAAGAAGAAATGTATCTCCAGAAATGTTCTTATTTGTGGTTTTGGTCATTGTTTAAAACGTTTATCGTTAATTCTTTTACTTGTTCGTTAATTTTCCTGAAACGTTTGTCGAAGCAAATGTTTGGAGATCTTACTTATGGTAATGTTAGCTTACCATTTACAATATTTCAGTGCTGTGTTACCGTGGATTGACTCTGTTTTTACGTTGCATCTCCACTCAAATTTATGCCGATGGACCGCCGTGGCGAAGTGGAGAGAGCGCTCGACTCGGGAGGTGGCAAACCCGCAATTGAGCCCACCCCGGGGCTTTAGAAAAGGCAACCAGCTCTAATTGCCCAGTTCCAACCTGTCTGTGCCCACTTTCATTCGAATGAGGGGTAATAATGACACATAAAACGGCAAACAACAGCAACATCAACTAATATTTAGATAAGATGCTTTTGAGGACCCAGACTTGCCTTTTGCTTCTTTTAAATGATGAATAGCACGGTGCACACAGGAGAGGCAATCAATTTAAAACGGCATAGTCTGACCCACTGTAGATGTTGATAATTCTCGTTATTCTGTTGATATTCCTAACCTGAATAGAATTCATTTCTTAGGAGGGCATCTTATCGGACACATTTACCCGTATCATATCCAGTTATATTGGTCGTTTATATATATATATATATATATATATATATATATATATATATATATATATATATATATATATATATATATATATATATATATATATATATATATATATATATATATATATATGTATATATATATATATATATATATATATATATATATATATATATATATATATATATATATATATATGTATATATATATATATATATATATATATATATATATATATATATATATATATATATATATATATATATATATAATTGTGACACCAGGACGGGCACGAAGAAAATAAAAGTGAATAGAAACAGAGATGGCAAGTGTTGTGACTTGTCAGGTGTAAAGGGATAATAAGAGATGTGTAACGAATATCCAAGAATATTCGGTGTTGATGTAGGCATAGAAAAAGTACCATAACTAAAGGAAGACAACCTCAAACTGTCCTGGACAGTCATATATATATATATATATATATATATATATATATATATATATATATATATATATATATATATATATGATTGCGACACCAGGACGGGCAATAAAAAAACAAAACAAAACAAAAAAAAGTAAATCTGCCCTAATCGGGCCAGGGCACGAAGAAAACAAAAATTAAAGAGAAACGGAGATGGAGAGCGTAATGACTTGTCAGATGTGAAGGGGGTAATAAAAGATGAGTGACGAATATCCAAGAATATTCAGTGTTGATGTAGGCATAGAAAAAGAACCGTAACTGAAGAAAGACTTAACATGGAAGTGTTAAGTCCAAAAGACCTTTCAGCTGTAGAATGTTTGCCGTTTTATGTCTATTAATCCCATTCTATAATAGATGTGGACACAGACCGGTTGAAGTTGGAGAATTAAGACTATATGGCCTTCTTGTGCCCCGTAGTGGCCTCGACTAGGGGTTTGTTATTTCCCGAGTTGAGCCTCCAACCACTGCGCTATCCCGATTTCTGCCATGTCCTTAACCTTTTTCTTTTCCTTCGTCTCGGTGTTTTATCGTGCCCGGGCATTTTTGATGTTGGCAGTATTTGTCTGTCCCGGTGTCACACTCATAAAAAAAACATGTAGTAGATTGGCCCATGGCACCAGCCGCCTGTTGTGATACTATAGCAGAAGGGTCTTTTGTACTTGAATAGGACTATTCAGGACAGTTCGAGGATAAGTCTTCCTTCAATTACGGTTGTTTTTTAACGCCTACATTAACACTGAATATTCTTGGATATTCGTTACACATCTTTTACTATCCCTTCACATCTGACTAGTCACAACACTCCTCATCTCTGTTCTCTTTATGTTTTCTTCATACCCAGACCCGATGAGGGCATATTTATTTATTTATTTTTTGGTCCCGTCCAGGTGTCACAATCATAAAAAGAGATAATGATGTACTCTTTGAGGATGTTCAGGTAACAGGCGCTATCACAGGATTGTACTTGCCACATATTCTTTTCCGCAACCCTTATGCCAACTTTTCCTGTCTTACTAGTGTGTCTTCTTTTGTCATTTTTTTTGCTTTCTTTATTATTCTTGGTCGTTGAGCTTAAGAGGGTATTTTCCGAGCAGACAAAAGACTCAAAGTGAAGTTTCCATGTTTCATTAACGAAACACTCACAAACAGTCGAGTTTTATTCCACGTCATCAAACAAGTCACCATTTGCGTTAAGCGCCTTAGAATGTGGGAATTTACATTTGACATCAAGAGAAATATTGCCTGAAAGAGTGCCTCTTGCTGGCCAGCAGAGACATAACCCTCCCTGGCAGAGACAGACAATAATAAGCCTTTTGTTTTACCATTCCATAAAAGCTCTTTTCCTTCGTCTTTGTGTGGCGGGCGTAAGTTTCTCAAGTGATGTCATCCGCTCTCCCAGATCAGCATGAAAAAGTAAAGATTGGTTTATTTGCGGCCTTTTAATGGCTTTATGATAATGGCCTTGACAGAAAAGCGCCGGAGGGAAATCAAAATTTGTGAAAGGAAATGGATTTAATTCAGGCGGATTTCACGGCTACCCAAAACCTCAGCCGATGTGTGCTAATGGCACTTACGCAGCCTCCCCCTCATTCCCCTCCCTCAACACCCCTACCCTCTTTTTCTCTTTCTCCTCTTTTCGTTCTCTCTCTCTCTCTCTCTCTCTCTCTCTCTCTCTCTCTCTCTCTCTCTCTCTCTCTCTCTCTCTCTCTCTCTCTCTTGTGTCCCGCATAAAAGTCTATTGGAAAGCTGTTCGAAAGCTTGAGAGGTTGGTGCAACTGGACAGGTTTGAAAATCTTTCCATATATTCAAGAATACAGATCACAGATTGAATTAAACAGCTAAACTGACAATCACTAGACTTAAACGGTAAAATACACAGTCCTTCTGCGGGACACAATACACATTTCGCCTAATGATGAAATATTGTTCTTATGCATTATGCTGCGGGGCGAGTTTTGTTTTCATTTAGTCCGCGCCTAATAAAACTCTCAAGACACAGTTTCTAGCTGTCTCTTTATCTTCTTCTCCTCCTAATAGCCCTATTGTCTTCGAAACTAATGAAATTTACCCTCTTAATTCTATCAGCATATTAGGACTCCATATAGCCTCTAACTTGTCTTGGAGGAATCAGGATTAGGCCCTGAGATGTCGATATATCCGCTTCTTGGAGGAATATAGGTTATAAGAAATAGGAAAGACTGAAGGAGGAAGAGAGTTCCAGAGTCTGGAAGTAGATGGGAAGAAACAGTCGTGCACCGACCAATCCACGAGCTACAAATCTCCACACAGCACCTGTGAGACGAGGTCGCTTGGCGAGTGTTACACGACCTCGGCAGTGAGGGAGGGATCCTAATATGTTGATAGAATTAAGAGGGTAAATTTCGTTAGTTTCGAAGACAATAGGGTTATCAGGAGGAGGAAAAGATAAAGAGATAGCTAGAAACTGTGTCTTGGAGTCATTAAATTTTACTAAATTTTGGGTGCCCTATTCAGATACCCTCAGCAAATCGAAGTTGAGAATAGAAGAAAGAGTGATACGAGACTGATCGCGAGTAGCAGATGAAGGTTGTGAAGAAAAGGCAGAGGAATAATGGAGGGTAGAATCATCGGCAAAGGTGTAAAGAAGAGAGGAAGATGGGGATTGAAGATCATTGATGAAGAGAAGGAACAGAGTAGGTGAAAGAACAGAGCCCTAAAATATCTCAAAACGTTCGATCGATCAGCAAAACATGATAAATCAAACTTAACTGTATTCTAGCCACATGCACATCTGCATGGCATTACGCATGTGCTGCATATTAGTAATTTTCAGATTTTCTTCTTTCTCTTCCTCCTCTTTCTTCTTCTTCTTCTTCTTCTTCTTCTTCTTCTTCTTCTTCTTCTTCTTCTTCTTTTTCTTCTTCTTCTTCTTCTTGACTGTTATTATTATTATTATTATTATTATTATTATTATTATTATTATTATTATTATTGTTATTATTATTATTATTATTATTATTATTATTATTATTATTATTATTATTATTATCATAATTATTATTGTTAGTAGTAGTAGTAGTAGTTGTCGTAGTAGTAGTAGTAGTAGTAGTAGTAGTAGTAGTAGTAGTAGTAGTAGTAGTAACGATAGTGAATAAGTGCATTGGTTTTTAAGAGTATCATGCAATAGAATATTAAAAGAAAACTAAGTGGGAGAGTAACGTAGCGTATTAAGGATTTTTGTTCACTTTATATTACACGAACAATGCAACACAAACAAAAAGAAGAACAAACAGATAAATAAGCACTTAGAGAATACAATATAAGAATATTCTCTTCATATGAAGAGAGACAGAGGAAAAATGTTTCTTGTTTGGCAATTTATGTCACTCGAGGAGTTGAGATATTTGTAGCAGGTATTCGTCAAGCATTCTTGCGAATTTCGCACTTCCTGTACGTCTAATGGCCATATCCACCTCCGTGTCCTCCACCGTGACCTCCACCATGGCCATAACCTCCTCCACCGTGACCTCCACCATGGCCATAACCTCCTCCACCGTGACCTCCACC
>JAXCGZ010007805.1:85000-92500 GCA_037179515.1 Halocaridina rubra
TGGAGCCTTAGCCCTTGCTGTTGCCGTTCCACCATCCTTCATTTAATGATGTGTTCAATAAGACTGCTGAGATGACAGTTACTTTCTCATTAGGATTGTCAGTAACCTTTCCTTTGCACCTCATGAAGACTGGAAAAGGGATTTTGTATAATTAACTTCTGGAATTAACTCAGGCCGGTACCTTGTGAGCTATGATCCTATACCCAACCCCATCAAGTCCATTATCACTTGTCTTTTTCTGTGACTCTTTGACCTTCAGAATACACACTTGCAATGTGTTTGGATTCCCTATATATCAATTTTGGAGGTTATGATTTTTGCTCCTGTAAGTTCAGGCTTTACCTTCAATACGTTTTACTTCAAGGATATCTCTACTCTCGTCATTGTAGCTCATTCCTATGCAATTTGCATATTATTTTAGGGTTTACTAGCATAACAGGCATATGCATCCCTGTTCTCATGCTTAGGCTCGCGGAATTATCCTTTAAACTGTGGTCTCTCAATTGTTGTAGTCATTATTCCATCCGCATTTACAGGAACTAGGCTATGACAGACGTCACACTGTCCCTTCCCACTTATTCTGTAGAAGTAACGTTTGTTTGTTTGCCGTTTATGGGTTACTATTAATCCCCATTTTGGGGGTGGACACAGATAGGTTGGAGCTGGAGAATTTGAGTGCTCTAACCACTGTACTACCGCGATCCTCTATCCTATAGGAGTGATACACAAAATTAGAGATCACAGCACCAAAGTGAGACAGACCTAAACTCTGATCAAGTGGTGCACTACGTTCGATCAGTGGTCATCTGTCTAAAGTTTTGCCATTGTTACACATGCTAAGTTGGCCGAGGCTAGAAAGCAACAGACCACGAAAAAGGCCCCCGGGCTTAAACTATAGTTCCTTAGAATGGTAAGTCCTAAAAATACTGTTCTCAATCATGTGTATATGCTATCAAAGAAATATTCACGTTCGAATCTATACCATGAAATCAATTACAAAGACTGATGATTAAAATCCATTTCGAATTAATCATCTGTAACAGTCTTAATTCCTGTATGAGTGTTTTACAACTAACCATAACTCATTCAAGAGTAACCTGATACATTATCCCTCTGACAGCATAGACGCCTACCTCATAATCCACTGTACTTTGTTTCACTTGCAGAATGACTCCTGCCATCGACCACCTGTAATGTAAAAAAAACACTCAATATTAATTAATGTGTATGTACATTCTTGCCTTTACTTTGTCGCCCTGTTATTAAGGCACTTAGTATTTATTCATTAATCAACACATGTCACTCCTAATGCCAGAATACACATACAAAGTAATTTCAATATATCATATTTATTGCAAATTGGCCCTATTCTGAGTAATTGGTGATTTATTGCATGGGATATGTACATACTTTTAGATTCTTTGAATAGCTCACCTTAATTGGTAATTTCGAGCTCTAATGTAAGATTCATGATTATGTCAGAGTTTTTGCATTTTGTGAACTCACACATACTTGTTTGTTTCTTGATAAGTAAATGATATGTTAGGAACCACGCCCGGTATTCATGATTTTCTCTAGTGTTACTTGTGATATATATATATATATATATATATATATATATATATATATATATATATATATATACATATATATATATATATATATATATATATATATATATATATATATATATATATGTTTTTTTCTGTCTGTCGTTTTCCTTTGTGTGACATTACCTCATCTCTGCCTTACCCTTAACCTTTTTCTTTTCCTTCGTCTTGGTATTTTCTCGTGCCCGGGCCTTTGTTGATGAGGGCAGTTTCTGCCTGTCCCGGTGTCACACTTAAAAAAAAAAAAAAAAAAAAAAAATATATATATATATATATATATATATATATATATATATATATATATATATATATATATATATATATATATATATATATATATATATATATATATATATATATATATCTGTATGTGTGTGTGTGTGTGTGTAAAAGACCTAAATGCACAATTACATAAGTGTCAGATTTGAATTTAGCCTTTCACTCGTAGCATTTCTTGTAACTTATCTTCGTTTTCGCTGTGTTAATAATAAATAGTAAAGGAAATTTTTTTTTTAGCGTTGTACGATATTGCCGATGACATGTCTGGAAATATGAGAGGCTTTTATAGAGGGCTGTTTTTAGTCAAACAAAGTTTTGTCGAGGAATATCGATATGTATTATTTGTACATAGTATGTCGTCCTGTTGAGACTAGAAAATAATACTGAGGCCTATTTTGGAAAGAACATATCATCTAAAGCCATCTCGGAAAAGGGTTTCCCTCCCTTGAGAAGTCTGGAATGTTTTTTTTTTTTCTGATGAGACACTCCTTTCCAGTACAAAATGTAAGTGATTTTATAACCCACCTGCAGTAGGCCTAGCTGGTTAACAACGCCCTTGCAATCCAAGGGTTTTGTGATATGAAGATTACTATTGCAAGCCTTTGCAGACTAAAATTAGGATATGAGGTCTCAAATGACTGTGAAGATATGTAATCAATAAGACAGTCAACTTTTATGATGAGATGATATAGACTGTCACACACTGAACGGAATTTGTAGAGGTAACTTAACCAAGGAATAGAATAAGGTGAAGAGTAGCGCCCTATACATGGTGAGAGATTCAACCCTAATATATAAAGATATGAGTTGGCTAAAGTTAGTAAGCTCTGATAATAGTGGACAGATATGTTAATAGCATTGCATTAACTTTGCTGAGGCATTCTTGAATTGAAATTTACTTAGTATATGAGATCGATTTTGTATTTATATTTTAAAAAGATTCATATTCACGATTTGATTTTTGTACATACGAGATTTGGATTTTCCAAAGAAAAATTACATGACTGATAATTTCCAGACTCACTTGAAAAAGGGAGAACTGTACAAATTTGTATAAATCAATATTTCATTTCATTAAAAAAATAATAAAATTATAACAAGTAATTAAGAATAAAATACAGTGTAGTAATTGATTGATGGCAAAAGAGCACTGTACGATTATTAATTAAGAGGAAAATATACAATGCTTTTAGTTTGATCCTATTTATATCAGAGGTTGGTAGTTGCCATAGGAACAGATGAATTATAAATCGAACTGCATTTATATTAAAATAACCTTAACAAAATTCTCTACGCTGGAGAAAGTATCCTCTTATAATGGATTTTGTTCGCAAATTAGGCGACCTGGAACATATTAAGTTTAGAAAATATATTTTCCTTCAGAAGATCAAAAGTTAATATAATGTTTTACTCATAGAGCAGAAAATAACGATAGAAATAATAAAAAAAAAATCATCATCTCTTTTCTAGATACATAAGAATTAATGATGAACGAAATATCCTTGAATAAAATACATTTTACAAAATTAACTCGCAGCCACTGGTCTGAAACAAGGTGTACTTGTTTTCCTTTAATTCTATACTAAATGCATTTGATCATCAGTATATGGCTTCTGCTTGGCTATCTCAACTCGTGATTCCTTCCCTATGTCACTCAAGTTTCCTTCCTTTCCACCATTCATCTCTGGTTTACCTTTACTAGGGATTTTGGATTGATTCGGTTTTACGTCAGGGGATTTTGGGTTTGGTACATAATATCCCTCTATTTTTTTCAAAACTTTTGGAAAAAAAATGTGATCTAGAATTATGTTGACCAAGTTGTCGTCCCTCGACTTTATTGCATCACTCTCAGACGTGATAGTTATCTTATCTTGAACTATCTCCATGAACTATTTCGGTAGTTGTTGATGGCTCCTCCTGTACTTCCTTTCAAGTTAAGAGTGGTGTATCACGAGACTCCTTCCCCGAATTGGATTTTAATATTAATTTATGATATTTTATGTACATCAAAGAATTCACTAAATATTTTATGCTATTGACTCAACTTTGCATTGTTTTTATTTTTTCATCTTCATTTATTTCCCGATCAGAATCGTTATCACCAATGTATTATCTACATTTAGGATCTTGACAGCCTTTCACTCACATATAGCAAGAATAGAGCTAAATAACATTTTTAGTGTTATAACCTTCCCCATCTTGTATTCAGTGAAAGGCATTTTTTACCTATTTTAGGAAGTTGTTGTTCGACTTAAAGCATAAAAAGCTTGAACTAATAAAAAGTGTTACCCAATAGGTACTTGACTGTACACTGTACACCATGAGTCATTAGCAGTCGAACGCTAGCAAGCAATTATAAATGACACCAAATTGTTATGTAAAGCTTGTCATATAATAACGTTAGCATATAGTAGTATATATATTTTATGTGATATATCAACCGCAGTGGTATTCATTTTGAATGTCGCTGAAGAGGCTATTTGAGAAGTTGAAGTGGTTTTGGGAATGTTATTTCCCTTTATTAACTTTATATATGTCGTGCAATTTCCTATATATTGCTGACGCCATATTTTTTTGTCACCCGATGCTGTTGCGATGGTGGGAGGGGAGATGGATGTAGGATAGGGAATGGGGTATTGAAGGAGGGGTTAGGAGATGGGTAAGGTGTGTGAATGAGAGAGAGAGAGAGAGAGAGAGAGAGAGAGAGAGAGAGAGAGAGAGAGAGAGAGAGAGAGAGAGAGAGAGAGATGAATCATAAAAGAAGAAACTATTTTGAGAGAGAGAGAGAGAGAGAGAGAGAGAGAGAGAGAGAGAGAGAGAGAGAGAGAGAGAGAGAGAGAGAGAGAGAGAGAGAGAGAGAGATAATTAGACAGCAAGGAGAGACAAAGAGATGAATCAGGGATAGGGTAATTGAGAGGAGGGATAAGAAAAATGGTAGGAATAAACGTATCATTCGCAGGATAGGCACCTGATGTCATATCTAGGTGCTTAATCTGAGATTCAGGCCAAAGGCAGGTGCCTAACTGGGGACTGAAGCTGACTGCAAGTATTTATGATAAATAAAAATGTTTAAGGTTATGGTAGGTGAAACAAGGTTATGTTAGGAAAGGTTAGGTTAATCTAACTTAACCATAAATTTTGAATGTCATTGCTTCATCAGGGGGTTGATGTACTTCATGTGTCTATTCTTGGATTGATCCAAGACACCTTTAAAGGAAGGGAAAGGAATGGGAACCACGAAAAGAATAGCAGATAGGAAAAGGAATATATATGATAGGTATATGTATGTATGTATGTATGATAGGTGATGGATAGCAACAAAGACAAAGATTAAGGTAAAGAAAACCTTCAAAAGGGGGTACGAAGAGATAGAGGGGGTAGAAACGAGGGAGGGAGGTTGGGGGGGATAGCTGGCACTATTTATGTCAGATGGAGTGAGCATAAGTGGGTAATGGCGATACCAATGTTGTGTAATGTGACATTGGAAACATGTTGAGGTTGTGTGAGATCTAAATATAATGTAATTTGCTCTCTATCTCTATTGATGGACTGGTACCCAGCTCCAACCAAGTCTGTGTCCACCCCCATATATAGGGACTAATTGTAACACAAAACGAGAGACAACTTTTTGCGTTTTGCAGGTCAGGACTAGAGTCTGTATTGAATCCTCAGCTCATTAAAATACTGTTTCACAATTGACCCCACCAATTTAATCGCAAAGATTGCTGCATTGACACGAAGTAGCATAAACGATTTTTTATATTAACACATTTGAAAGTGATATGTTGATGACTGCAGAATCAAGAGTGCGTGGCACCTGAAAAATATATCATCATAGCTAACGGATTTTCTGTATATATATATATATATATATATATATATATATATATATATATATATATATATATATATATATATATATATATGTGTGTGTGTGTGTGTGTGTGTGTGTGTGTGTGTGTGTGTGTATTATCTTCGCTTTCCTTTAGATTACTTTATTCGCAGTTTATCTTACTTTTTTTTTTAGACTAAGAAAGGTTTTGATTTTTTTACTGTCGATTATTGGTTAGATTTTCGTTTTACTATGAGTCTAAGGCGTTCTTTTAGCTACACACTAATAAGTAAATATAGGAAAAGCGAGATTACACAGCTTTTATATTCTCTAACTTTTTTTACTGTATGGTTTTGTCATTGTCAATTAAAATTCAGATCTTCTTTAGAAAAGGAGATAAACTTGAAGGAGAGAGCGAGATGGCACCTTAACTCTGCCCATTCATTGTATTTCTGTTACTAGTGCCAACATATTTGTGTGCAAATTTTATGCCTTTATAAGTATTTCCATTATCTTTTGGTTTTGGCTCTAATATTCAGGGCCACATGCCCTTCTCAGACAAACAGTTCCCATTTATCCGGGCATGGGACCGGCATCGAGTTAAGTTGACTTCCTCCCTACCTTGTTAAAAAAAAAAAAAAAAAAAAAAAATATATATATATATATATATATATATATATATATATATATATATATATATATATATATATATATATATATATATATATATATATATATATATGAATCATTTTTTACCCCGACCGGGACTCGAACCTAAGACTTATGATTACTAAGTCAAGGCGCTACCCTTTTAACCTTCTGTGGTGTAGTGGTAGCGCCTTGACTTAGTAATCATATATATATATATATATATATATATATATATATATATATATATATATATATATATATATATATATATATATATGTGAGACGTCAAAGAAGAAGGGGAGTAGAGGGGAGAATAACTTCTTCCCAAACTGTTTTCCTTTTTTTTGATGTCGGCTACCCCCCAATTTAAGGGGGAAACAGCCAAGGTATATGTATGTATGTATATATATATATATATATATATATATATATATATATATATATATATATATATATATATATATATATATATATATATATATAAGTCCAAACTGTTAGCATACAGCACTAAATAGTAAGGAAGCCCATCAGGGAAACAAAACTTATAAAACAATGCTATATTTCGGATCCTAACTGGATCCCTTCTCAAGCACAACTCAGTTGTGCTTGAGAAGGGATCCAGTTAGGATCCGAAATATAGCATTGTTTTATAATTTTTTTTCCCTGATGGGCTTCCTTACTATATATATATATAAATATATATATATATATATATATATATATATATATATATATATATATATATATATATATATTATATATATATCCTAGTATAGCAGATAAAGCTGTACGGTTTGTTTCCCTTTTAACCTTCTGTGGTGTAGTTGGTAGTGCCATGGCACATTAATTATGTATCCTAGGTTCAAGTCCCGGTCGGGGTAAAAATGACTCATGTTTTCACATATGGTAATATGCTTATTTGATTATTGTTGGTTCCAAATGAGACTGAGATATTAATTAAATGCGAAAACGAAACCAAGAGTGAGGTTGGGGGAAACGTTAATATGAACAGAGTAGCATTCAGATAGAATGCGTTCATTCCTAGTAAAGCAGATAAAGCTGTAAGGTTTGTTTCCCCTCTGACCTTCCGTGATGTAGTTGGAAGCATCTTGGCACCTTAGTTATGTG
>JAXCGZ010007805.1:95000-96001 GCA_037179515.1 Halocaridina rubra
GGGTCCCTCAGGGATCGATCCTAGGACCTATACTTTTTCTAATATATGTAAACGATCTAGTAAAATATTTACCTAACTGTTATGTCATTCAATATGCTGACGATACTCAAATCTTAATTGAAGGAGAAATTAATGATTTAGAAAATATTATTCGTAGAGCAGAAGAAATTTTGTATATGGCTAAACGTTACTTTCTAAAAAATGGTCTGTTACTTAATGAAACTAAAACCCAATCTATTCTTATCGGATCCAGACAATTATTATCAGAAGTTGATGACAATCTTCATATAAATTTTAACGGTAATATCATTAAGCCAATGAACTCGGTAAAGAACCTAGGTGTCTATTTTGACCGTTACATGAATTTTGAAATGCATATAGATGAAATTTATAAAAAAGTAATGGGTACTCTAATATATCTAAATAGGGTAAAAGACTCATTTGAAACATCAACTCGTATAATAATTGTCCAGTCCTTAGCTATGAGTTTAATTAATTACTGTCTCAAAGTTTGGGGATGTACCAATAAGACTCAATTACAAAGAATACAAAAGTTACAAAACTTTGCAGCACGAGTGGCTGTTGGCAATGTAAGAAAATACGAGCACATCTCTCCTGTTTTAAAAGATCTAGAATGGATAAAGATTAGAGATAAATATGTTTTTGATATATGTACCTTTGTTTTTAATATACTAAGAAACAATATTCCTGATTGCTTGTATAATTTTTCTACAGTAAGCTCAGTTACCGGGTTAACTACCCGTCAAGGGGAAGATTTATTAGTACGAAGGTCTAAAACTGATATTGGCTCAAGAGATATAAACATTCGTGGACCTCATTTATATAATCAGCTTCCCAGAGAACTAAAAAATGCTGGTTCAGTGTATACTTTTAAATATAATCTTAAGAAGTTGCTCTTAAAGGAAGATTTTACTTGTAAATTTTAATGGTACACTCATCTTTATGATTTGCTTGTTTTAGTATGTATATATCGTACACCA
>JAXCGZ010007806.1:0-2500 GCA_037179515.1 Halocaridina rubra
CACGTTGTGCTTGTGCCTCATCACGTACTCTCTTCTCCAGCTCATCTCGGCGTTCAACCATCTTCTCATGAGCCCATTCGAAGAGCTTCTGTCTTGGGGAAAAACCATATCTCTCACCCCTAGCAATCATTATGTCCAGGTAACGCTCCTCATCGAATGTTTTGATGGTTTCCATGTTTGTTTCCTAAACAGTCAATAACGAAGTGCCAAATCAACCACAAAAAAAACAAATCTCTACAATACAGTAGTAGAAAAAAAAATGAAAGAACCACACAACACCAAGGAGAGAAAAAAAAAATTCAACACCACAGTTCAAACCTCACCATAAAAGTGACTCAAAATACAATCAAGTGCAACAGCAGCAAAATGTTGCAAAACAGTGCATGAAACACTGGTAATACAGAATGGCAGTCGTGCCTGCTTAACAGCAATATGTGGCAGTACCTGCGGTTATCGTGCAAATGAAAGGAATGAGTAACACAATCAAGTGCAACAGCAACAAAATGTTGCAAAACAGTGCATGAAACACTGGTAATACAGAATGGCAGTCGTGCCTGCTTAACAGCAATATGTGGCAGTACCTGCGGTTATTGTGCAAATGAAAGGAATGAGCAACACAATCAAGTGCAACAGCAACAAAATGTTGCAAAACAGTGCATGAAACACTGGTAATACAGAATGGCAGTCGTGCCTGCTTAACAGCAATATGTGGCAGTACCTGCAGTTATTGTGCAAATGAAAGGAATGAGCAACAACGAATTTTACCGACTAGCACCCAGTGCCTGAGAGTACAAACAAGTACAGTATAGTGGTCGTGCCTGCGTATGAGCGCATATATGGCAGTACCCACAAATAAAATGTCGTACGTAATACGAACAAGTACGGTATAGCGGTCGTGCCTGTGTATGAGCGCGTATATGGCAGTACCCGCAAATAAAATGTCGTAAGTAAAATTCTGGAGTGTTACCAAAAGGGCACAGATCCTATGCAAAATACACCAACGATAAGCTAACAGCTTACTAGGCAGCCAGATTACACATTTCTACTAGTAATGAGAAAATTTTTTTTCATGTGACAACTCAGACACATGCAAGGCTTTGCCTAGGCTCGGTAAATGACACCAAAATTTTTCTTCCAATCTATGAGCAGTCAATGCTTGAATATAAAACACAGTTATAAGCAAAAATACTTAATATGCTTTCTCCCAATTCCTAAATCCCAAGGAAATATAAACAATTCCTAATAAGTATCACCCTTTAACGGATATATAAAACACGAATGCTTTAAAACTCAATCTTATCACGCAAATAAATGAAATTTTATATAACACGTCTTCTCGTCATGCAAAATTTCTAAAGTCTGTTACCACATAATCTCATGTAGATTACCTGAAATATTGTTTACCAAATGGGAAACAAGAAAATATTAGTTACCATAATTAATATTGAAAATAAAGAAAAATTTCTTATCCGCAACTTCTCTAGCGCGAAAATTTTCGTGTGCAGCTTATAATTCATTCATTTCAATAATCGAGCCAATGGTAATCGGGTTTCATGTGCAATGTTAAAAAGCAAAATAAAAATAAATTTATAAAATCAGTCTGTCTGTTCGGGTCCCTGTTCGGGCGCCAATCTTGTTGGGGTTTAGGATGCTAGAGTGTTGTTAAGATTCTGTTTTACTAAGGGGACTCAAAGTACCGAGCTCGGTTAAGAGCTCACAAACAGACAGGACAGATATTTGTACTTGAACACCCCATCTCTTTTACCATTAGTCGGTTAAATGAAACTCAGAATTCAACTTTCTTTTAATTTTGGAAATGCAATGACATTAAAAGAATTGAATTAAATTTCTCAAATTAAATTTTATGATATGCTGCCTCGAATCCCGGTGGTGATGAGCACGATTTCGTTTCCCGGCACCACGGACGTATGCCAAGACTTTGGCCTCAACTCGATGATTACCTCTGTCACACAGGCAGAGTAGAATACAGGACACTGCAATTTCAGAAACAGAAATGACACACTGTTTATAATGGGAAACTGAAAGCATGAGCACACATATAATGAGTTTCAAATGTCATTTTACTGGATGAAAATATATTGGTTATTCACAGCTAACCAGAAATATTTATGCTACCATAATAGCATACAAAACCATTAATTCTTTACTGGTTTTAAAGGAAAACAATATATTCACAATAAATGAAAAATAAGCAAGACAAATACAGTACTGTATGTATTCCTTAAATTGTGTGTAACCACAAAAGTTGCAATGCTTATTACTGATTAACAATTGATATGGTAAAACACTCTATTTAGGATAAAGGAAGAATCTACGAGATAAATACAGTATTCATTCACTTTTGGTTATCAAGAACTGTTTGCAATGAAAAAAAAGGGTGCAAAACCACCTTTTGAGGTATTTGCAACTTATAACTCAAAACACTTTATCCCCAACATATGAAGAATTAGCAAGATAAATACAGTATGCATTCATTAAA
>JAXCGZ010007806.1:35000-52500 GCA_037179515.1 Halocaridina rubra
TCACACCTACTACGCTCTTATTAGGTAAAATAAAGGCGGCAAGCCAGATTAAAGGAAAATCACTTCATCTCTGGAAGCAGTTACCTAACTCAACAATGAATATACTATAGTCTCGCAAGGTTAAGCGCTTAACATAAATTGCCTCTTAGGCAACAACCAAACAAAACACGATTTTAACTAGGCATAATGGCACCAGAAAGACAGACTCATTTTTAAAATTACCTCAAGCAGTAACATATTAATACCACAAAAAACAAATATGATAAAAGAAACACCAGATTTTGTGCATTATTCCCAAAATAATCAGTGAATCGCATGAGCTTAAGCAATTTCATAACAAATTTTGTATCATAGCTCTCTCTCTCTCTCTCTCTCTCTCTCTCTCTCTCTCTCTCTCTCTCTCTCTCTCTCTCTCTCTCTCTCTCTCTCTCTCTCTCTCTCTCTCTCTCTCTCTCTCTCTCTCTCTCTCTCTCTCTCTCTCTTTATGTCTTCATCCATGGGCCTGGGCACTTTCTCTCTTTTTCTAAGTAATAATAATTTAATAATAATATAATAATAATTTTATTCAGCCTCCAGAGGAGATAAATAGCATACATAGAAATACAATAGGATTTTGCAAAAACACATAATTATATATTACATTGCATGTTCGTATTTATGTAAGAAAAATTTTAAAGTGGAGACAGCAGAGCATTCATCATTTCCCTATTCTCTTTATTCAGATTGCTAGAGAGAACTATAATAGAGTCAACTAGTCCATCATTTTTTGAGAATACTGTTTTGAAGTTATTTTTAACATAATGATTTTCACATATTGACTTCACAAAGGACAAATTGAATTTTGTACATGTATTCATTACTCTGCCAACTAGGTTTCTTTCATCTCTTTTTTTATTGCTTAAGTACAATCGTAGAATATAATTGTAAAATTTTGCAGTTCGTGAACTTGAAAGCATACAATTTTTAAGTAATGTAATATCCTGCTGTCTAATAGAAAAACCAATACGTGGAATCTTCATTGCATCAAGCAGGGGTGTACTTTTACATGTGTGTTTTAAGTTTAGTGCTGATTTTAAGAGTTTACTCTGTAGTTTTTCTGTCTCTTCCATTACTTTTTTGCTTTGTGAGACACACTGATACCCATATATGAGCACAGGGCGTATCGCTGTGTTAAATAAGTATGAAATTGATGCTGCTTCAGAACCATTAGAAAATACACCCATACTTTTCAGTGCAAAGAAGGCTCCACGTGCTGCCTTGATTCTTGAGTTGGCATGGGCATTCTTATCATTGGACAGACAAACTCCCAAATATTTTAAAATGTCAACTTCTTTCAAACATGATTCTTCAAGGAACCATTTTTTGTTCTTAAAATTGCTTTTACCAAATGTCATGCAAAGTGTTTTCTCTGGGTTGAATCTCAGTCCATGATTAGTGATGTATTCATTGGCATAATTGATTAGGGTTTGCAGTCCAGTGATAGTTGCACTACATAATAATATATCATCTGCATAACAGAGCACATTATAACTTACATCATCAATCATGATGCCTCCTTCCATATTTGATAGGTTATCTATCATGTCTTGATAAAATAAGTTGAATAAGAAAGGGGACGAAAGGCCTCCTTGCCTAGTTCCCTTCTTTATTGGGATATCCTCACTCATAATATCACCCCACTTAATTTGAACTGTTAGTCTACGATACCAATACACAAGTATCCGCCAGTAAATGTCTGGAATGATGTCTTGTGCTTTTTTTAATAGAATACCATGCGGTATTCCATCAAAAGCACCTTCCGCATCTAAAGAGCAAACACATACAGGGGAGCCATTTGAGTTCATATATTGTATGATATCATGGGTAAGGGCGGCAGCCATTGTGGTTCCTCTATTTGGTACAAATCCAAATTGAAGGTCGTGAAATTTATGACCTTCACATTCTGCAAGAATAATGATTTCTAACAATTTTGAAAAGGTGGTTGAAATGATTATTGGTCTAATTTTTGGGCACAGATGTATTTTTATTGTTTTTCCTCTCTTAAATACTATTGTTAAATGTATAATAATAATAATAATAATAATAATGATAATAATAATAATAATAATAATAATATTAATAATAATAATAATAATAATAATAATAATAATAATGATAATAATGATAGTAATATTATAAGCACCACAACGAGAATAATAATAATAATAATAATAATAATAATAATAATAATAATAATAATAATAATAATAACAATGATAATAATAGCAGTAGTAAAATATCATTTATGTCTTGTCAGTATGCAGAAAATCATTTGAACTTTTTTTTTTTTTTTTTTTTAAAGGCGCCAGGACAGGTGAATGCAGCCTACGAAAGTAACGAGGAATACCACAAGGAACAAGAGATTCCAAAGAAGGACACAGATGTCGAGGTGAGTAATTATAAGAATTTCTAGAATTGGCTAATTATTGGACGATGCCAGCGCATCTTGGCGCCATCTTTATTATTATTTTTTTTTAGAAATGTTAGATTAAGTTAGGTTTTCAAAGTATAGAAGTATCCTAAGCTTCACACCGTCCGTTGCCAAGATGGGTTTAGCGTCAAATCGGCAACGCCAATACATACCAAACTAAATAATGCTTGTGACTCCAGCAATGGTCCTTCGCTCTGGTTCAGTTTTTTTTTTTTTTTTTTTATTTATTCAGATAACTGTACATGGGGACATGTGCACATGGGCACTCCCAGTCATATTGCAGTTGATAACATTACAATCTATGTGGTTATGTATAAATAACATACTAATAGAATTTGCAATTAATTTAAAATATCATAGCAAGTAATTAATAATAAAATATAGTGTAATAATTGAAGAGTACTTGAAGAGTAATCATTGTGACAATATTTTCAATAGCCCTTGTTGAGTGCTATCATTAAAATTCTTTCACTTTTCAACAGTACTACTGCAGACAATTTGAAGCAGATATAGAATAACAATTTTCAGGTTAGAATAATAAGTAGGTACATACATATATATATACACACATACATACACACACACACACTATATATATATATATATATATATATATATATATATATATATATATATATATATATATATATATATATATATATATATATATATATATATGCATGCATTAATTAGATGAGCAATAGAAACACCACTGGGGCTTCATAGCCATACATATCAAGGAGAGAGAGAGAGAGAGAGAGAGAGAGAGAGAGATTATTTTTATTTTATTAATTTATTGCGCCAAGGCGTCAGACATTACATGAGTTCATACAAATATTGCTTCAAATGGATATAAAATCAAGAATTGAACATGGTTTACAGGGAGGTGTACATATTGATAAAACATTGCTGCATACTAACACACAACTCACAGAATGGCAGCACAGAGTACATTATATGCAAAAGTAAAGCTCAGAGAAACGCAGAATGCACAAACAGAATTATATAGCAACATACAGAAAATATATGTATAATTCAATATAATTAATGGCCACCAAAGTGAGGAAAACGAGCAAGAATAACATCAAGGTTGTCATCATTAAGTAAAAATGAGCAGATCTGTATTAAGTTCTGACCTCGTGGTAAAACATCTCTCACTGCGGGGCACTGAAGACAATAGTGGTCAAGAGTGTTAGCATTAGTTCGGTCGCATAATTTACAGGAGGTGTACTGTGGCATATCTAGAGTCTGGGAGACCTGCCATAAAGGCCGATACCCCATTCTGAGCCGAGCACTAACTACATTGTTTTTCCGCACCATTAACCCGCGTCTGCGATACTTGTAGCGACTGTGAAGGAAGTGATCATGGTGCTGTATGGACACACTGTTGGCCCTCTCCGTGTCCCTGCGCTGGACCGTCATGGCAAACCCAGCTGAGTAGATGATGTTACGTAGGCATCGGAGGGAGGGCTCAGCGTCCACAGCATGCCCATCCAGCATACAGGCCGCCTTGGCAAGACGATCCGCTGTGTCGTTGCCAGTCAGCCCAATGTGGGATGGAGTCCACAAAAAAGACACAACAAGAGAAGCATCCCGAGCGGCTGCGAGGCGACATAGTATATTTCCCACAGTACGGCCACAGATAGGTCTTGGCGAGGATAGGGCTTGTAGGGCCGATTGGGAGTCACAAATTATTACCCCATTCACTCGTCGTCGAACAAGGAGAGTCACGGCATCCAAGATGGCATTCAGTTCACAGTAGGTGGAGCTCGACGAGGTGGGTAGTCTACGGCCAATCCATGAATCAGCCGGCACAGGCGGCTCCATGGTGGGGGAAAACACAGCACATGCCGCCCTCCCATCTGCTTGCACAGAACCATCAACATAGACGTGGTGTGCTGCAGGGACAGACGTGGATACATCAGCGATAGTCTCCAGAGCTAACTGTCTCTGCAAGGGGGGATAGACATCCTTCGAGGTCGGTGTATATGTGACAGCGGGGAGGGGGACACGCCAGGGTGGTAAATCTGGGACAGCCGCCTGCACTGGCAGGTCGATGTCAAGGCCACGGAGAATGTCACTCACCACCCTGATAAGGTTATGACCTCCTGCTCGAAGTGGGAGCCTGGGTGCGTCTGGATCAAGGGACGTCCTCATGACAGCAGAGAAGTACGGAGCAAGAAAGGGGTAGTGAAGACACTTAACAGTAAAATAGGACACATTGGCATAAATCCTCTCCACAAGAGGGGGTAAGTTGAGCTCCAACTGCATACTCACAATACGGGTAGAGAGAGAACATCCCAAGATAAATCTCATGACTCGATTCTGGAACTTTTCAAGTGGCTCGAGAGCTGGTTTAGGAAGTTGACACAAGGCAGGAGACAGATAGTCAACCACTGACCGAAGTAGTAGGATGTAGAGGGTCCTCGCCACTGGGATGGAGACTCCTGCAGCATTGTTGGCAAGCCACTTGACAGGTGCAAAGCGGGGCTCCAGACGGTCAAGAAGGCTCTTCACAAAGGGATGAATTCGTTGACGAGCAGGTATAGCTGGGGTGATCCGGACAGGTGCACCTAAATACGTGTACTGTGTGCAGTGAGGGATGACATTACCACCCATGGCGAATGCGGGCAGTGCTCTGCAGTTGCGTGAAGTAAAAATCCTGCTTTTTTCTGGGGAGATAATAAGGCCACAGGAGGTAGCAGACACGTAAAAGTCATGGAGCATGTGCTGAAGGTCGTGAGTTGAGGTCGTGTGGATGCATATGTCGTCCGCATAGCAGGTAACTGTAGTACCGGGGATGACAGGAAGGAGGGAGAGTAGACGATGCATAAGGATATTGAATAGAAAAGGACTTAGCACACCCCCCTGAGGAGTACCCAGTTCAAACCGTTCATAGGAGCTATACGACCCTTTAAAAAGGACGCTTGATGTTCTGTTGCAGAGATATCCCCGTATCCATTTCAGTATGTTCCCCCGAACTCCAAAGTCCACCAGCTGGTCAAGAATAATTTCCTTGTTGGCTATATCGAAGGCAGATTTGAGGTCCAGGAAGGCGACCACACTGGTGGGAGAAAGACGGGTGTAGAGTTCAGCGAGGCAGTGATGTGTGCTCCGTTGTGGGAGGAAACCATAAAGACTGGGGGAGAGTTTATCCTGTAGACGGTGCATGAGCCGGGCAAGAAGGATGCGTTCAAACACTTTGCTGAAGCAGGAGGTGAGGGAGATAGGCCTAAATTTGTCGGTTCCAGGTTTTGGTAGAGGAATAATAGTGCTTCTGGTCCAGGCAGAGGGCACATGCCCCAAGCAAAAGCAAAGATTGAAGAGGCGCAGTAGGGGGTTACCAGGAACTTTCTGAAGAAGATGGAGAACTTGATATGTAAGACCATCCTCCCCAGGGGCAGTAGCCTTAATCCTAGCAAGAGCACGTCGTAGTTCATCCTCTGTGAATGGGATGTCATCCTCTTCATCCGTCTGTAGTAATGCACCCATTAGGCGGAGGTTACGAACACTGCGGTGGGTGGAGAGTGCCTCTTGAACGTTCCCGGGAAGGTTGCAAGTTTGTGACTGTGCTGACCAGGTAGTAATGAGGTCCTGAGCGTACTCAAGTGGACTGTGGTGTAGAGCACAGGTGGGTTTCTTCTTGACAGCCTTCCTTATAAGATGCCACATAGTCCCAGCGCTAGTCTGATGGTTAATACTATCCGTAAATTTCTGCCAATACTCCGTGTGCACACACTTCTGCAGGGCAACTAGATCATCCCTCGCCAACTGATATTGGTGCAGGTGGTCAGGGGTGGGCTGTCTTTGAAAGGAGAGTCCAGCATCCACAGCTGTCCTTTCCGCCTGGGCAATACGCTGATCCAAAGTCCAGGAATGGGCCTCAGGGCGACGTGGAACGTGTGGTCTGAGAACATAATGCGTGTAGAAGTCATGTGTAGAATCCACCAGTGAGTTGTATAAGCTGTCTGGAGAAAGGAGATCAAAAGTGGGAAGGAGGTGAGAGATAAAGGAAATATAAGTGGGACAGTATTTGGGAGGGATAGAGATGCGGGTGCGGTGATGGGAGAGGGTAGCTGGAGTCTGAAGTATGGAGTATTTCAGGCTAAGGGCAACATGGTCAGAAAAGAGAGAAGGGATAGAAGAGCAGGAGACATTAGGTTCCACAAGGCCAGTTGTGAGAATGTGATCTACAGTACCCCCACGAGCGTGTGTGGCACCACCAGTATCCCAGCGGGTGAGGCGGTAGCGGCGGATGTAGTCGAGCAGAGGCTTGCCACCGCGATTGGGAGTGAGAGATGAGTCACCAAGGGCGGGGTGTCTGGCGTTAAAATCCCCCATATAGATCATTCCACTGTCTGTAGGTATTGGAAGGGCTGGTAGATTAATCACACCTGGGGCAGAGTAGACATTGCACAATCGAAGAGTACCATTCCCAACAGTGATTTCAAAGAGCTGAAAGGTCATATCAACTTGTGCAGAAGAACCAAGGAGCATGTGAGGTATGGAGGAATGAATGTAGGTAATGAGTCCTCTTCTGGTATAATGCACATATGAAACATACCCTGTGAGCATAGGAGCCTCCTCCCCTGGTGGTGCACCACCAGGAAAAGCCTCTTGTATGAAAATAACCTGCGGATGATGACGATAAACATAGGCTCTAAGTGCAGTGAGTTTAGGAGAGTGTCTAATTCCAAAGGCATTCCAAGAGATGGCATGAAATTGTATGCGACTAGCGAATCTGATTCTTATTTTTGCGGAAGGCAGAAGTGGGCGGGGCACTAGCAGACAGAGCATGGGATGAAGAAGACCTGGGCTGCACATCAGTCAACTTCTCAAGGTAGGAGGCGACCTTATTAAACTTGTCAGTGAGAGTCGTGATGGTGTCAACAACAGCTTGATGATACTCGACCAAACTTGCGAGAGTCCTTTCCATTGTATCTTGCTGGGTGACCATACTGTCAATGCGGGCACCTATGGTATCAAGGCGAGCTGTGAGAGCTGTACAGCGGGACTCCAGGGTAGCAACAGCCTTACGGAGAGCAATGGTGTCAGCAGAGTCAGGAGGACGTAGAGAGGAAGGCGCGGCGATGGGCGGTGGCGGGGGCAGTGGAGCGCGCTCTGGTGGTGTGGCATGAGACCGTCTAGCACAGCCATGCCAGACGTTGACCCCAGGCATGTTGCACCGAACGCACTTCCACTGTGAAGTGTCCGGCGGAGGCTGAGACGTGGATCCAGAAGCAGTATCACAAGCAGCGGCAGCAGCAGATGAGGCAGGTATACGGTGCGGGCAGGAGCGTGTGTCATGGGCAGCAGCACACCATGCACATTTGGCCGGAGCAGAACAATAGCGTGAGATATGGCCAATACCCCAGCATTTAAAACACCAAGGCTGCTCGTCCTTCATCCTGCGCAATTCACAGGAAGGGAGGCAAGGGAGAAAGGAAAACTCAACGACTGGTGGGGGTGGTTCAGGGAGACTCCAGGTGATGACAATACGGTTGATGGGCTCCCCGTCCTGAAGGAACCGTCGAGCAGTGTGCACTCCTGGTAGCTCCTTGGCAAGGGAAGGGTCAAGTGCAATAGGGTAGCGAGTAACGAGGTATGTTGGGAACTTACGGGGCCGCTCAATTGAGTCCTGAATATTGCAACGTAAAGAAAGAAAATCCCCACTCGTGACCCTGTCAATGATGTCCTTGCGACGCCTCGAGATGTAGACAAAGCGTGATGTAACCGAAGACATCTTCACCTCAGCCAGCTCCCGATTGAGACGAAAAGTTTTGGTGACATCAGTAAGCCAACGAAGCTTCACTTCACTGGAGGGATTTTCTTGGAAGCCCAGCTTGACATAATCTGCCCGAGGAGCAAAGGCTGGGGCAGCAGATGGGAGCGACGAGAGTGCAGCTGACTGGAGTGATGAAGAGGTAGCTGAAGGAGGTAACAAAGGTGCAGCAGGAGGAAGAGGGCAGGGCAGGGGACTGCCAGAGGTTGCATGTGGAACAGCATCCTTGTCTGTCTTGTGAGTTTTGGCAGCAGGCGACGTTGAGGCACTGCTGGAATCAGACCCATCGTCTATGGGGCGTTTAGAGGAGGCAGAGTTCAGTTGTTGAGGATGAGGGTGAGAGCACATAGCCCCAGCTGGTGGCTGCTGATGTCTACATGGTGAAAGAGTAGGCCAATCCCGCATATCCTGGCCATCCTCGTCACACAGGGCTGTGTCGGCCTCGATATCCGCCAAGGAGGATGGTCCTGAATAGTCCATGATATCCGGTGAGGTGGCAACACTAGCTTGGAGAGACGTCAACGAGGGGGGGAAGCAACATGCCGTCACCCCACGTCGTACTGCGCATGCGCAAATCCGAGTCCGCCAAACGAATGGGGTCTTACCACTGGCAGATAGTTTTTTTCTCGAAACTACAGACTAAGTCCAAAAAGACCCCAAAAAGCACTGTTGACACTAAAATGATGTTCCGTGACGGTATGAAGCAGACGAAATTGCGAGAGAGAAGAGACAACACGTCCTCTCTCTCCCACTCTCACAGAGCAACTCCAGAGAGAGAGAGAGAGAGAGAGAGTTTGTGGTATTCATTTCAGCAAAAGGAGTTATTCGTCCTTACTACAGATAAAGACACATCCATGCATACTCATACACATCATTGTCATCTGAGGGTAACACAGCAGAGGAAAGTGCATGTACTTAATTGCATATACGTACACATATAAACCTGAACATACATACATACATACACATAAACACAGTGCCATATAATGGAGGATAAATTTGGAAGGAAAAGAAAGGGAAAGACTGAAAGCCTTTCCCCCTCTCCACCCTTCAAATTATGTACGTGAGAGAGAATTACGTCAATTAATCCATTATCACTATTATCACAACCATTGCTACCACCATCATGATTATTATTACCATCATTATTATTATTATTATCATTATTATTATTATTATCATTATTACTATTATTATTATTATTATTATTATTATTATTATTATTATTATTATTATTACCATCATCATTACTACAGCTTTTGTATATAGATAGAGTTATGAATCAAAAGTAGTAATTATTGATACATATAGACATGCACATACATATACATATACACATATACATACATATATACATATAAATACATATACACATACATATACATATACACATACATGCACACATGTACACACATATACATACATATGAGCTCTTGAGGGAGGGGGTTAGAATACTTCCTCCATGTTCCCCTGCGTGTCGTAAGAGTAGACTAAGTGGGGCGGAGCGAAGGGAATGAAAGAACCCTTCTCTGTACTTTCTCTTCCCAGAAAGTCAGAGCATTATTCCTTTACTCAGCCACTCACCTTATAAGGGGAAAAGTGGCTTATTTATATAAAAAGGCATATGAGAGAGAGAGAGAGAGAGAGAGAGAGAGAGAGAGAGAGAGAGAGAGAGAGAGAGAGAGAGAAGGTATTCCCTCCACCCCTCTCCCTCTCTCTCTCTCTCTCTCTCTTTTTTTTTTTTTTTTTTTTTTTCCAGTTATAGAAATATCAGATAATATACAAGAAAGTAGACTAAGATGGTATGGTCATGTCGTTAGAAGGGATGAACAGTATGTTGGGAGGAGGGTGATGGAAATGGATATACAGGGTAGAAGGAGAGGGAGACCAAAGCGTAGGTGGATGGATTGCATCAATGATGATCTGAGGTCTAAAGGTTTGTTGGGTGATGAGGTATGGGACAGAAATAAATGGAGAAAACTGACCAGAAACATCGACCCCACATAAATGTGGGAAAAGATGTAGCCGGAGAAGAGGGTAAAAGAATTACATTTTCAACGTTGGGTATACACTAAGTACAGGATATAAGTTCTCTGGGTTGCAAAAGTGCACACAAAGTTCAAAGTAGCTCAGGCCAGGAGGTCTGAAGTCCTTAAGCTTTGTGCACTCTGCAATGTAGTGTACTACATTGTTGCCCCCTTCACACTCACATAAATGGCATTTTGAGTGTTCTGGGTGCTTTCTACCAGTTTTCTCGCAATTCACCTCCCATATATTTCTATAACCAAGTCTTATACGGGTAGCAACTCTATCACAGTCACCTGTAAGCATTTTACCCATGCTGTATTTGTGTTCAGTTGAGTTCTTCCCGAAGTGGTTGTCTCCATAACGGTTTTTCTCTCCTTAAAGTTCATTATGCATTTCTGATCTTAAAGTATCATTGAGTTAAATAGAATTAAGTGCTATTGTAAAGCTATTCGGGTAATGAAATTTCCTAATTCTCTCTAAGTATAATGGATAACACGTTTTCCAGCAGTAATATATTAACGTCGTTTGAAATACACTTGACAATAGCAGTACAAGAACTCTTTGTAAATATGAACACACACGTCAGAAAGAGCAACAAACATCAATTAATAAACAACTTTGGAACACATAAATTCATCATAAATTATGTTGAGACACGAATTGAAATATCAGTTCATCTTTTTCTTCCCCTCCACCTCTTCTCTGCGCTTTTATCTCCATTGTGCCACTTTCCAACATAATTATTTTTCTTCTGGAAATAGGGCTGTCCTCCAGACACAGATTTATAATGCGCACCTCCAGCGCAAGGAGATTGGCTAATCTGCCAACCAGAGGACCTGAATTTAATCCCTCCCCTTCCCATGATGCATGAGTGACATATTCACAAAGATCTGGACAAGGATGTGGTATGAACTTTATGCCTAACTGTTTCAGGCGAAGAGAGGCTTCATAAATCACTCTATACGGAGTCAGATTTACAATTTCTTGGAGTAGGAGACTTAAGGGTTTTGTTCTCTCCCGTAAATATCTTTCATGTTAAAATTTATATAAAAACCTAGTAGTTGGTATATATATATATATATATATATATATATATATATATATATGTATATATATATATATATATATATATATATATATATATATATATATATATATTTATATATATATATATATATATATATATATATATATATATATATATATATATATATATATATATATATATATATATATATATATATATATATATATATATATATATATATATATATATATATATATATTTATATATATATAATATATATATATATATATATATATATATATATATATATATATATATATATATATATATATATATATATATATTTATATATATATATATATATATATATATATATATATATATATATATATATATATATATATATATATATTTATATATATATATATATATATATATATATATATATATATATATATATATATATATATATATATATATATAGAGAGAGAGAGAGAGAGAGAGAGAGAGAGAGAGAGAGAGAGAGAGAGAGAGAGAGAGAGAGAGAGAGAGAGAGAGAGAGAGAGAGTTTTAAGTTTCACAAATCCCGATTTCAAGTAAACTTAAGAAATATATATATATATATATATATATATATATATATATATATATATATATATATATATATATATATATATATATATATATATATATATATATATATATATATATACACGTCAAAGAAGAAGGGGAGTAGAGGGGAGAATAACTTCTCCCCAAACTGTTTTCCTTTTTTTATGTCGGCTACCCCCCAATTAAAGGGGGAAACAGCCAAGGTATATATATATATATATATATATATATATATATATATATATATATATATATATATATATATATATATATATATATATATATATATATAATATATATGCGTGTGTGTGTGTGTGTGTGTGTGTGCGCGCGCGCACACTACTCTGGTTTACTTTAAAACGAGTTACCTCCTGAAGAACTGGGACCTGCCTTTTATCAATATCGAAGAAAGGTTAGGTTAGAATTTTGAGCTTAAAGACCAAGCTCAAATTCTAACGTAGCTTGACATAACGTAACCTAACCCAACCCTACCTAACATTTCTTCGTTGTTGATAAAAATCAACTCCCAGCTCTTCAGGAGTTCCAAAACGATATTCGTGGCATTATTAGAAAAAAGAAATACACACACACACACACACACGTACACGGAACGCACTTCATGAAAAACTAAATAACCTTACACATGCCCAAATGCCCTCTCGACAAACAATGGGTAGAAAAATGAGAGCGTGATTCACACAGACACAAACATCAGAGACCAATAGACGTAAATGTTATGATAAACCACGTTCCACACTGTCATCAAACACCCAGCCACTGACAAGCCTTGTATTCTCTAGACACTTGCTTATTTTTTAGGCTTTCGGAGGGTTTCCATCCAGTCCAGCCACTGGGGGAATAAGCCAGCTCAGCTTCATGCCGGTTCCAAGTCGGGATCAACTTGGTATCGGTCTTAATCCGGGATGGGCTTGATGCTGGTCCTAAGCATGGATCAAGTTGGTGCCGGTCCCAAGCTGGGATTAAATTGGTATCTTCCAAGCCGGGATCAACTTGGTACTGGTCCCAAGCATGGATGAACTTGATGCTGGCCCCAAGGCCAGATCAATTTGGTACTGTTCCCAACTCCCGATCAACTTGGTGCAGGTCCCAAGCCCGGATCAGATGGGTGACAGTCCCAGGCCTGGATCAACTTTGTGCTAGTCTAAAGCCCGGATCAACTTGGTGCTAGTCCTAAGCCCGGATCAATGGAGAGGGTTGGTCCTCAGGATGGACCTTATCCTGCTGATCCATATTTGGGACCGGTACCAAGATGAGCTGGATTTTCCCACCATTAGTTAGATAGTGAAAAAATATTAATCTAACCACGATAACTCTGTTAACAAGAGGGGCGGGGGAGGATCTGATTATCGACGATCCCTCCTTCCTCGCCTGTGCATCCCTTCCCCTGTTTAGTAAACTTAGAATTAATATAAAAAATATATAGATATTTCTATATCTTCATTTATAATATAAAGCTGCAATCCCAGGGAAAAAATATATATGAATGAATATAAAAATAAATCTACTTCTATCTATTTACAAATGCTACACTCTCACTTATAAGCAGGTGACCAAGCCAAGCCACACTTCCATGCACTAATTCCCTCACATCTTAATACCTTTGGTATGAAAGGTTATCACAATCCCCCCCCCTCTCGCGCCGTTGTGTGAGTCACCCCCCTCACACATACATTATAAGCGATACAAAAAATATTTAAGGCTAAAGTTAATAAACTATGCACGACCCACGACGACCTTCGTCCTTCGGAATTTCAAACACTCCTTTCTGAACAGGAAATTACTGAAATGAGACATAAGCTATTCTTAGCTATGAGAATATCAATTAATACCTCTTGTTTGTGATCCTCGCTTTGTAGCGCCTGTGAATTCGGCATTCCCAGGGAGTCATTTATAAGATGTGCGGGTTTATGGTGGTGCAGTATCGTAATATGTACAGGCTTCAATAAAGATAAATTTGTTCATCTTGCACCTCTCGAGTGGAAAAAAAAGTAATTTACCTAGTTATCTGCTACATGATTATATATATATATATATATATATATATATATATATATATATATATATATATATATATATATATATATATATATATATATATATATATATATTTGACACCATTAAATTTCAATAGGGACCGATCAGGTAGCTAAAAGCTCTTATCATAAGACAGATGTCACCAGATAATAGTTCCCCGCCGCATGGTCAGATAAATTAGCCCAAACAAGAAGTCTTTGTAGATAGAGAGAATTAACAGTGTCAAAAGTTGTCATATTTAGAAGGTTTAGATAATCTCAACCTGGAACCGCTGCAGCGCAGTTATTAGAGCACTCAACTCTGGAAGTGACAAACTCAGAATCGTGCCCACCGCAGGGCGTCAGAAATAGTATCCAATCTCAGTTGTCAACTCCAATCAGTGTTCACCCCCATATTGGGGTTAGTAAAACGGCAAACAAACTCAGTAATTTCATAGTGAGCTTTATAAGTTATTAATACTAGAAATGTATTTCCGATTTTTTTGTACTTTTTTAAGTAATGCATTTTCGTATATAATAAATTTTTTTGTTAAATGTCTGTGAATTCCCTCATACGTATAAAGTCACAGATTAAATAAACATAATACATGCCGTATAAAGGAATGAATAGTTTTCTCGTCCTTGGTGTAACTTTCTCTACGTATACATATATGCATACAATGATATATCCATACATAAGTTGATGATAAAAGTCTTATGTAATCATATATTCAAATCATGGGTTAAATACTGTATAGAAAAAAAATAATGACGAGGGTACATTTAGATTGATATTGATTAACTTTATCAGTTAATAACACCTGTACACAGTATAAACACACAGTCTCCCACGGCAGAATTAGACTCGGAGATTTAGAGAATGCAAATATTCAAAACACGATGATATGACTGAAAGGCGAATGAATGCAATTGAGTTGGATGAGTTTGTCAACGATTTATTCGATCTGGAAACTTTTTGTACACGTAAAGTCTCAGTAGATAAGATAACAAATGTTAAAGGATACCAATGAATGGCTGGTGAATTCAGTTGGGTAGGAATTGCAAAATGCTCATAGATATTTATACAAAAGACGTGAGTTTCCATGGGAATACTTCAGTGTCGTGGTGTCGTGAGAAAAGTTTAAGAAAGTCAAGTGTTGTATGTTGCTACTTTGACCTCTACCGACTCTTGGCGTCTATGTGAGAAGCCTAAAGTCATAACATACAACACTTCACTTTCTTAAACTTTTCTTACAAGAAAGTCAAGTATTGTATGTTGCTACTTTGACCTCTACCGGCTCTTGGCGTCTATGTGAGAAGCCTAAAGTCATAACATACAACACTTGACTTTCTTAAACTTTTCTTACAAGAAAGTCAAGTGTTGTATGTTGCCACTTTGACCTCTACCGGCTCTTGGCGTCTATGTGAGAAGCTTAAAGTCATAACATACAACACTTGACTTTCTTAAACTTTTCGTAAGAAAAGTTTAAGAAAGTCAAGTGTTGTATGTTATGACTTTAGGCCTCTCACATAGACGCCAAGAGCCGGTAGAGGTCAAAGTGGCAACATACAACACTTGACTTTCTTAAACTTTTCTTACGGCAGTGGCTTAGATTCCCACTTTCATCTGCAGCCGTGACTCAGTAGTAAAAGCTCTAACTTCAGCACTGACGTCCTTAAAAGTCTCAGGGTCGAATCTTCGTTTGGAGGGTATTGTGTTTATGTAAAAAAATATTTTGCAGTCATATTGCATAGTCATCAGAGTTCAGCTTATGTAAAAGTATAGAGCTAATAAAGCCCTTTATATTAATCCAGTCGACGGAGCTTCCTTTGATATGTTGTTGTTTTAGATTCTCCACCCACGGATGGGTGGAACGGGTCATGGAGGACCCATAGGGCGGTCGCCAGCCGGCACAGGCCCCAACCCCCCACTGTGGTGACCAGCCACAGCAGTAACCTCCCTAGTAAACAGCTTAAACTCTCTTGCCTGGACGAGGCGCGATCCGTCAACCTCGCGAATGCGAGGTCAGCGCGTTACCACTGTACTAGCCAGGAGGTTTCCTTTAATAAAGAAAAAAAAAAACAATGAAGGTTCATGACTTAGGTAAAATGCAATAAATGTCACGTATGTATGAACAGCGCTCATGAGAAATATATTGTATAGTGTTTTAAACAACAGAAAATGGAGTTTATTGATGTAAAACTGATTAAGGCCCGATTTCTTAAACAGAGTAACCTAGGATACCATATTGTTAGTTAGCTAGACACACACAAATGGATTTCAAGAACTCATCTGACGCGGTTCTGTGTATGGCTAGGATCCCGTACGGGATCCTAGCCATTCCCAGAACCGCGTCAGATGCGTTTATGCAATCCACTTGTGTGTCTAGCTAACTAACAATTATGGTATCCTAGGTTTACATTGTTTAAGAAATCGGGCCTAAGTATTAAACTTGTTTTATGCATAATGGTTTTCATAAATTTCTCGTAAATGTTTCAGATAGTGCTCATTTATTTCGCAAATTTGTTTTTGGTCCACAAATACAACAGGCATGCTGTAATATTTATAATTTTATTTAGAACAAGAGACAGGTTCCTTATCAAGTGAATTATTTCGGCAGTAATATCAATGCTAACCACCAGTTATTCAACAGTATCTTCAACTTTGCTAACTACCTCTGTCAGTTAGTAATATCTGAATATATATTATTCACCCCTGTCATCTAATCACTTTTACTGGTAGTTCAACCAACCCAGTCACCTAACAATATCTACAACTATTTTAACCACCCCCATCATCTAACAGTATGTATTGCTATTTCAATTATTCCCACCATCTAACAATATCTACAACTATTTTAACCACCCCTATAATATAACAGATACCCACAACACCACCCCTTAAGACTATGCAGACATTTATAATATCAAATCTGTTAACTACTGCATCAGTAACTGCAATGGGCCAAACATTAACAAAGAAAGTAACAGCCGTTTTTGTTACCATCAGCTAATATTTAATTGCTTTGTCGCAACAGCTACAAACATTTTCGCGTCTTACAAAACGTCAGAGACAATAATTATTCCTATTACCATCAAGTAAAATTTAATTGTATCATATCAACAACTACAAACAAAAAAAAGCCTTTATTCATTCTAGAGACAGCAACAGCAACAAACAATGTCATCCCAACAAATACTTTTCCGTACCTTTGTCTTCATAACTACAAAGATTTCGCCCTTTTTAATTCTAGAAACAACTAAAATAATCTTTAAAAATCAAATGTATCACAACATTGTCACTCTCTTCATCTCCCCTACAACTATAGTTCCTGTATAACAACAACAACAGCAACAGCAAAAATAAAAATAACATCAAACAACCCTCTTCCTCGTTCGCCCACCTTCTTTTATGACCATCTGTACAGGTTCCAAAAGTTACGTAAATGCAAACTGTCCTTTGAAATAACAACAGTTTCATAACGAACTTTTCTTTACATCACAATATCATCAATAACATCTACAGCAACCAGAGGAATAATAGTTTA
>JAXCGZ010007806.1:57500-72500 GCA_037179515.1 Halocaridina rubra
TCGGGAGAAGGGGTAGTCATCAGAGGACTTAAACAGAGAATCAAGAAGTTAGAGGAAATGGTTACAAACCTTGATGATAAAATTCGGAATATGGATGGAGAAATGAAAGAGAATGAAACACTCAGAGAACAAATAAGATCTTTGGAGGAAGCAAATAAAGCACAAGGGCAGGAGAGAAAGGAACTAGAAAAAAGAATAAAGAAGCTGGAAGGGGAAAAGAGTCAACTAGAATCTAGAATTTCTAAACAAGAAGATAAAAACAAACAGCTAAATGACAACCTAAAGGAATTAGATGTTAGTTCACTGCTATCTTCTGAGAGAGACGAGATTGCTGCTTGGAATGTTCAGATTAAGGAAAACATTGAACAGTTCAGAAAAGAGTTCCAGGAGCTGAATATGGAAAATGATGCCATGAAAACGTCCTTTGCTGATGCACTAAAGGGGAATGTGGCAGTAAAAGAGGCTGTAAAGGTGGTGGCACTGGAAAACATACAAACAGTTGACTATAAAGAGACAGTAATCGAAAAAATGAAAGACGTTGTGATGGAAAGGGCAAACCCACTCATCAGACAGGCACTTGATAAGGAGAAGACAGTGGTAATCTCAGGCATAAGTGAATCCCAGGAGCCAACATGGCAGGGGAGACTTGAAGAAAATAAAACTAACGTTGTAGACCTGATAAGAAAGCTTGGAGTAGTATGTGGTCCTGAGGATATTGTAAACATACACCAACTAGGTAAATATTCGAGGGAAGGAAAGCCGAGACCAACAAAGGTAACCTTTGAGAGAGGGGAGACATGTAGGGAAATATTGTTGAGAAAAAAAAGTCTAAAAGACCTTCAAGAATGCAAAGAAGTGTTCATTAGACGATACAGAACACAGGAAGAGATGGGAAAGATCAAAAACTTGTTGCAAGAGGCAAGAAGGTTAAATGATGAAAGAAATGAAGAAGAGAAGAAAAATTTTCGTTACGGAATACTTCCAGACAAAGGGGAGATAAAGAAGATAATGACAGAAGATCAGGGGATGGGGCCTCATTAAGATTGTTATACACAAATGCTGATGGATTAGCTGGTAAGGCAGTAGAATTAAAAGATAGGATTCACAACAGTAAGGCAGATATAGTAGCAATTACAGAGACTAAGTTGAGTGAGGACATAAACAGTGTCACAGTTTTTCCTAAGGGCTTCAGAATACTAAGGGTCGAAAGATCTGAGAGGACTGGTGGAGGGATAGCACTGCTCATAAGTGAGAGGATTCAAGTTGAAGAAATAAACTTGGCTATAGAAAGTGAGTTCAGGGAATTTCTTGTTGCTCGCATAAATACTGGGTCAGAGAGCATTATAATAACTGTTGTATACAACCCACCAAGGAACCAAAATAGGCTTGAAATTTATGAGGAAAGTCATATAGGTACGATTGAAGTCATAAACTCAGTTGTTAACATGGCACGGGAGAAAAAATGTAGGATTTTGATTATGGGAGACTTTAATCATAAAGAGATAGATTGGATATATCTTGACCCACACAGTGGTGAGGACTCCTTTGGGGCAAGATTCCTAGATTGCATACAAGGGAATTTCCTACACCAACATGTAATGGAACCAACAAGAGCCAGGGGTGGGGATGAGCCATCACTACTTGATCTGGTGTTCACAGATAATGTGTTGGATATTGAAAATATTGAGTATGAACCACCAATTGGAAAGAGTGACCACTGTGTGTTGTTGATGGAGTATATCATTGAAGACATTCTTCCTGAGAGTAGAGGCACTGAGGACATGAGGAGGAACTATCAGAAAGGAGATTACATCAAAATGAATGAGCTTTTTGCAGTTATTGACTGGAGAACCTTATTTTACAACAAATCTGTACAAGAAATGTATGACATCTTTTGTGAGAAATATGGGAAGATAGTAGATTGCTGCATACCTGTCACCAAAGTAGGTGTAATTCATGCCAGAGAGAAATGGTTCGATAATGGGTGTAAAAGAGCTAAGGAGTGGAGAGACAAATGCTGGAAAAGGTATAGGAGGAGAAAAAACATAAATGCCTGGCAAACCTACAAAAGAGCAAGAAATGACTACCTAAATAAAAGGAGAGAGGCAGAGAAAGATTATGAGAGGGACATCACCAGGAAGGCTAAAGAAAATCCCAAGCTTTTCCACAGCTTTATCAGAGGAAAACTGAAGGTAAAAGAACAGGTTTTAAGGCTAAAGAGAGCGGATGGAAGCATCACTGAGACGGACGAAGAGATCTGCAAAGAATTGAACAAGGAGTTTCAGTCAGTATTTACAGTAGAAAATACCCCACCCCCTCAGATTGCAGTGATAGAAGCTCAAGGGCCGGTATTAGAGAACATCAACCTTACAGCCACAGAGGTATGCAAAGCGCTGATGGATTTAGATGTTCATAAAGCTACAGGTCCTGATGACATATCCCCTCATGTGCTTAAAAAATGCGCAAACACAATATCAGTGGCACTAAGTATCATATTTAAGGAGTCATTGGAGTCGGGGGAGATTCCAAGATGCTGGAAACAAGCAAATGTGATACCTATCTTCAAAAAGGGAAGGAGGGATACGGCTCTGAACTATAGACCAGTTTCCTTGACCAGCATAGTTTGCAAACTTATGGAGAAACTACTAAGGAAACATATCTCTCTTCACTTGGAATCCTTCAACTTTTTGTCAGTGAGGCAACATGGCTTCAGAGAAGGAAGATCAACAGTAACAAACTTAATAGAATTTTATGATGAGGTAAGCCAAATCTTACAGGAAAGAGAGGGCTGGGCAGATTGCATATTCCTAGACTTCCAGAAAGCGTTTGACACTGTTCCACATGGGAGACTTATTAAGAAGCTGCAATCAATGGCTAGAATAGGTGGAAATGTCTTGGAATGGATAAAAACTTACTTAGAAGGAAGGGAACAGAGGGTTAGAGTAAGACACTCAGTGTCTGAATGGAGAAGAGTTAGTAGTGGAGTCCCACAGGGTTCAGTTTTAGGGCCACTTTTGTTCCTTGTATATGTAAATGACCTACCAGAGTCTGTAAATTCATTCATGAATATGTTTGCAGATGATGCAAAGATTGTGAAGAAAGTAAAAAACGAGAACAATGGTAGAGAACTTCAGGAGGATCTAAATAATCTGCATGAGTGGTCAGAAAAGTGGCTAATGAAATTCAATACCTCAAAATGCAAGGTAATGAGAATGGGTACAAGTGCAAGAAGGCCCAAGCTTGACTACTCGGTGGCTGGAGTACAACTTCAAGAGACAGAAAATGAGAGAGATCTAGGAGTAAACATACTGGCAGATTTGTCTCCAGAAATACATATAAATGGCGTAGTAAGGGCAGCATATGCATTCTTATCAAATGTAAGGGTAGCCTTCAGGCACATGGACAAGGAAATGTTCAGAAATATTTATGTAACCTATGTGAGGCCAAAACTCGAATATGCAGCCCCCTTTTGGAATCCGCACTTGAAAAAGCACATAGCTAAGCTTGAAAAAGTTCAAAGACATGCCACGAAACTGGTGCCAGAAATACGCAATCTCGGTTATGATGAGAGGCTAAGGGAATTAGACTTGCCATCACTCGAAGCTAGAAGAGTAAGGGGGGATATGGTGACAGTCTTTAAATTCCTTCATGGTTATGATAGAGTGGATAGGGATCGATATTTCGATATGGCTGGCTCTAGAACTAGAGGTCATAGTTTGAAGCTTCGGAAGAAAACGTGTTTGCAGGATGTAAGGAAATACTTTTTCAGTGTAAGAGTAGTTGATAATTGGAATTCGCTAAGCGAGGAGGTAGTTAATGCTACCTCAATCCATAGTTTTAAGGACAGGTATGATAAGTATCACTAAGTCTAAAAATGGAACCGATCAGGAGACGGGAAGATACGAGCTTTGGGCTCTTTCCCGTAAACACAATTAGGTAATCACAATTAGGTAATCACACACACACACACACACACACACACACACACACACACACACACACACACACACACAGATTGCATATTCCTAGACTTCCAGAAAGCGTTTGACACTGTTCCACATGGGAGACTTATTAGGAAGCTGCAATCAATGGCTAGAATAGGTGGAAATGTTTTGGAATGGATAAAAACTTACTTAGAAGGAAGGGAACAGAGGGTTAGAGTAAGACACTCAGTGTCTGAATGGAGAAGAGTTAGTAGTGGAGTTCCACAGGGTTCAGTTTTAGGGCCACTTTTGTTCCTTGTATATGTAAATGACCTACCAGAGTGTGTAAATTCATTCATGAATATGTTTGCAGATGATGCAAAGATTGTGAAGAAAGTAAAAAACGAGAACAATGGTAGAGAACTTCAGGAGGATCTAAATAATCTGCATGAGTGGTCAGAAAAGTGGCTAATGAAATTCAATACTTCAAAATGTAAGGTAATGAGAATGGGTACAAGTGCAAGAAGGCCCAAGCTTGACTACTCGGTGGCTGGAGTACAACTTCAAGAGACAGAAAATGAGAGAGATCTAGGAGTAAACATACTGGCAGATTTGTCTCCAGAAATACATATAAATGGCGTAGTAAGGGCAGCATATGCATTCTTATCAAATGTAAGGGTAGCCTTCAGGCACATGGACAAGGAAATGTTCAGAAATATTTATGTAACCTATGTGAGGCCAAAACTCGAATATGCAGCCCCCTTTTGGAATCCGCACTTGAAAAAGCACATAGCTAAGCTTGAAAAAGTTCAAAGACATGCCACGAAACTGGTGCCAGAAATACGCAATCTCGGTTATGATGAGAGGCTAAGGGAATTAGACTTGCCATCACTCGAAGCTAGAAGAGTAAGGGGGGATATGGTGACAGTCTTTAAATTCCTTCATGGTTATGATAGAGTGGATAGGGATCGATATTTCGATATGGCTGGCTCTAGAACTAGAGGTCATAGTTTGAAGCTTCGGAAGAAAACGTGTTTGCAGGATGTAAGGAAATACTTTTTCAGTGTAAGAGTAGTTGATAATTGGAATTCGCTAAGCGAGGAGGTAGTTAATGCTACCTCAATCCATAGTTTTAAGGACAGGTATGATAAGTATCACTAAGTCTAAAAATGGAACCGATCAGGAGACGGGAAGATACGAGCTTTGGGCTCTTTCCCGTAAACACAATTAGGTAATCACAATTAGGTAATCACACACACACACACACACACACACACACACACACACACACACACACACACAGATTGCATATTCCTAGACTTCCAGAAAGCGTTTGACACTGTTCCACATGGGAGACTTATTAGGAAGCTGCAATCAATGGCTAGAATAGGTGGAAATGTTTTGGAATGGATAAAAACTTACTTAGAAGGAAGGGAACAGAGGGTTAGAGTAAGACACTCAGTGTCTGAATGGAGAAGAGTTAGTAGTGGAGTTCCACAGGGTTCAGTTTTAGGGCCACTTTTGTTCCTTGTATATGTAAATGACCTACCAGTGTGTGTAAATTCATTCATGAATATGTTTGCAGATGATGCAAAGATTGTGAAGAAAGTAAAAAACGAGAACAATGGTAGAGAACTTCAGGAGGATCTAAATAATCTGCATGAGTGGTCAGAAAAGTGGCTAATGAAATTCAATACTTCAAAATGTAAGGTAATGAGAATGGGTACAAGTGCAAGAAGGCCCAAGCTTGACTACTCGGTGGCTGGAGTACAACTTCAAGAGACAGAAAATGAGAGAGATCTAGGAGTAAACATACTGGCAGATTTGTCTCCAGAAATACATATAAATGGCATAGTAAGGGCAGCATATGCATTCTTATCAAATGTAAGGGTAGCCTTCAGGCACCTGGACAAGGAAATGTTCAGAAATATTTATGGAACCTATGTGAGGCCAAAACTCGAATATGCAGCCCCCTTTTGGAATCCGCACTTGAAAAAGCACATAGCTAAGCTTGAAAAAGTTCAAAGACATGCCACGAAACTGGTGCCAGAAATACGCAATCTCAGTTATGATGAGAGGCTGAGGGAATTAGACTTACCATCACTCGAAGCTAGAAGAGTGAGGGGGGATATGGTGACAGTCTTTAAATTCCTTCATGGTTATGATAGAGTGGATAGGGATCGATATTTTGATATGGCTGGCTCTAGAACTAGAGGTCATAGTTTGAAGCTTCGTAAGAAAACTTCTTCGCAGGATGTAAGGAAATACTTTTTCAGTGTAAGAGTAGTTGATAATTGGAATTGGCTAAGCGAGGAGGTAGTTAATGCTATCTCAATCCATAGTTTTAAGGAGAGGTATGATAAGTATCACTAAGTATAAAATGGAACCGATGAGGAGACGGGAAGATACGAGCTTTGGGCTCTTTCCCGTAAACACAATTAGGTAATCACAATTAGGTAATCACACACACAACCGATCAGGAGACGGGAAGATACGAGGTTTGGGCTCTTTCCCGTAAACACAATTAGGTAATCACAATTAGGTAATCACACAGGAAATACTTTTTCAGTGTAAGAGTAGTTGATAATTGGAATTGGCTAAGCGAGGAGGTAGTTAATGCTATCTCAATCCATAGTTTTAAGGACAGGTATGATAAGTATCACTAAGTCTAAAATGGAACCGATCAGGAGACGGGAAGATACGAGCTTTGGGCTCTTTCCCGTAAACACAATTTGGTAATCACATCGATATTTTGATATGGCTGGCTCTAGAACTAGAGGTCATAGTCTGAAGCTTCGTAAGAAAACTTCTTTGCAGGATGTAAGGAAATACTTTTTCAGTGTAAGAGTAGTTGATAATTGGAATTGGCTAAGCGAGGAGGTAGTTAATGCTATCTCAATCCATAGTTTTAAGGAGAGGTATGATAAGTATCACTAAGTATAAAATGGAACCGATGAGGAGACGGGAAGATACGAGCTTTGGGCTCTTTCCCGTAAACACAATTAGGTAATCACAATTAGGTAATCACACACACACAACCGATCAGGAGACGGGAAGATACGAGGTTTGGGCTCTTTCCCGTAAACACAATTAGGTAATCACAATTAGGTAATCACACAGGAAATACTTTTTCAGTGTAAGAGTAGTTGATAATTAGAATTGGCTAAGCGAGGAGGTAGTTAATGCTATCTCAATCCATAGTTTTAAGGACAGGTATGATAAGTATCACTAAGTCTAAAATGGAACCGATCAGGAGACGGGAAGATACGAGCTTTGGGCTCTTTCCCGTAAACACAATTAGGTAATCACATCGATATTTTGATATGGCTGGCTCTAGAACTAGAGGTCATAGTCTGAAGCTTCGTAAGAAAACTTCTTTGCAGGATGTAAGGAAATACTTTTTCAGTGTAAGAGTAGTTGATAATTGGAATTGGCTAAGCGAGGAGGTAGTTAATGCTATCTCAATCCATAGTTTTAAGGAGAGGTATGATAAGTATCACTAAGTATAAAATGGAACCGATGAGGAGACGGGAAGATACGAGCTTTGGGCTCTTTCCCGTAAACACAATTAGGTAATCACAATTAGGTAATCACACACACACAACCGATCAGGAGACGGGAAGATACGAGGTTTGGGCTCTTTCCCGTAAACACAATTAGGTAATCACAATTAGGTAATCACACAGGAAATACTTTTTCAGTGTAAGAGTAGTTGATAATTAGAATTGGCTAAGCGAGGAGGTAGTTAATGCTATCTCAATCCATAGTTTTAAGGACAGGTATGATAAGTATCACTAAGTCTAAAATGGAACCGATCTGGAGACGGGAAGATACGAGCTTTGGGCTCTTTCCCGTAAACACAATTAGGTAATCACATCGATATTTTGATATGGCTGGCTCTAGAACTAGAGGTCATAGTCTGAAGCTTCGTAAGAAAACTTCTTTGCAGGATGTAAGGAAATACTTTTTCAGTGTAAGAGTAGTTGATAATTGGAATTGGCTAAGCGAGGAGGTAGTTAATGCTATCTCAATCCATAGTTTTAAGGAGAGGTATGATAAGTATCACTAAGTATAAAATGGAACCGATGAGGAGACGGGAAGATACGAGGTTTGGGCTCTTTCCCGTAAACACAATTAGGTAATCACGCACAAATAGAAACAAATCCAAGTTAAATCACACCCATTCACTTTTGGATATGGCTATAGTAATCCTTCAAGGACTCCATCGTATTCCGCAGTAAATAATATATATATATATATATATATATATATATATATATATATATATATATATATATATATATATATATATATATATATATATATATATATATATATATATATATATATATATATATATATATATATATATATATATATATATATATATATATATATAATATCAAATAAGCACATTACCATATGTGCAATCATGAATTATTTTTACCCCGATCGGGACTTGGACCTAGGACTTATAATTATTAAGCCGAAGCGCTACCAACTACACCTTCTGTGGTGTAGTTGGTATTGCCTCGGCTTAGTAATTATAAGTTCTATGTTCAAGTCCCGGTCTGGGTAATTATTCATATATATATATATATATATATATATATATATATATATATATATATATATATATATATATATATATATATATATATATATATATATATATATATATATATATATTATGAGTGACACGGGGCAGGCAAAAACTGCCTTTATCAATAAAGACTCGGGCACGAGAAAACACCATGAGGTAATGATACACAATGGAAAACGACAGACGGAAAAAATAGTCAAAGTACTGAGGACCTAGAGATATGGAGGATTAGGGCCTGAGATGACTATAGATCCTCTTGTAAAGGAAGATAGGTCATAAGAATTTGGAAAGACAGAAGGAGGAAGAGAGTTCCAGAGTCTGGATATAGATGGGAGGAAGCAATCGCTGCAGCGAGCTACAAATTCCACACAGTACCTGTGAGATGAGGCCGCTTGGTGAGTGCCATGTGGCCTCGGCAGTGTGGGTAGGATGCAACTCGCCAACTCATCAGAGCAGCAATAGAAGTAGTAGCGTTAGAAAAGAGAAAGGGATGATACCTTATGGTGAAGAGAGAGAGAATGCAGATTAGAGGTAAGAGAAGGATCATCGATGAGTCTGACTGCCTTAGATTCAATCCTATCAAGGAGATAAGTATAAGAAGAAGCACCCCAGATGTGTGAGCAGTATTCTAAGCAGGGACGGATAAGACCTTTATAGATTTTAAGTAACTGTAAAGGAGAAAATAATGACGAAAACGAAACAGAACCTCCAATTTTTTTGGATGCAGATTTAGAAATTTGGATTATTGAGTCCTCCAAGACAAGTTAGAGGCTATAAGGATTCATAATGTGTTGATAGATTTAAGAGGGTAAATTTCGTTAATTTCGAAGACAATAGGATTATCAAGAGGAGAAGAAGATAAAGAGATAGCCAGAAACTGTTTCTTGGAGGCATTAAATTTAACTAAATTTTGCCTACCCCGCTCAGATACCCTCTGCAAATTGGAGTTGATGGTAGAAGAAAGTGTGTTACGAGACTGATTACAAGTAATAGATGAAGATTGTGAAGAAAAGGCACAGAAAAAGTGAAAGGTAGAATCGTCAGCAAAAGCATGAAGAAGATAGAAAGATGGGGATTGTAGAAAAGCATTGATGAAGAGAAGGAACAGAGTAGGTGAAAGAACAGAACCCTATAGAACACCATTGGTATCAGGGAAAGGGCTAGATGTCGCACCATCAACAACTACAGATATACTGAAAATCAGAGAACAGAGAGAAGGGGTAAAGCCATAATTGGGGTGTTGGCCAACAGAGCCTTGTGCCAGACTCTGTTAAAAGCCTTAGAGATATTAACGGCGACGGCAAAGGACTCCCCATAGTTCCTCAGAAAAGATGACCATACATGAGTAAGATAAGACAGGAGGCCACCAGTGGATCTTGCCTTGTGGAAGCCATACTGGTGATTGGAGATGAGTGAGTTAGATTCAAGGCATTTCAAGAAGTGAGCATTGAGCAAAGTTTCGAAAACTTTAGCAATAGAAGAGGTTAGGGCAATAGGTCGGTAGTTTGAAGGAATAGAGCAGTCACCCTTCTTAGGAACAGGTTGAACTAGAGCATGCTTCCAAGATGGATAGATACTGGTTGACAGAATGAGGCAAAGACTTCAAAGCACTGGAACCATTTCATCTGCAAACTCCTTAAGGAACCTTTCAGGGATACCATCGGGACCATATGCCTTGTTCGTTTTCAGCGCGCGAAGAACCTTATGAACTTTGCGTGAAGAAAGAATATCGTGCGTGAAGAAAGGATAAGGGAGGGCATAGAGTTAGAGGAGTAAATATTGAGGGACAGGTGGACTGGAATCATTTACAAAAGAGTTGGCAGAAAAATGAGAGCCAAAATGAGTGGCTTTGTCAGTGGGAGAGCAAGCTATAGAACCATCAGAACGAATGAGAGTGGGGAAGCTTTAGTTTCAGAAGTTTTTGGTGAGATTTTTGGCTAAGGACCAGAAATATTTGTCATTGGGAGAGGAGTTAAGGTCATCAACTTTCCTTCTTATAAAGGAAGCCTTAGACCTTCGAATTTGAGCAGTACTACAATAATCCTAGCTACAATAAAAGCAGAGTGACTTAAATCAGAAGGTGAGGCTTAGTAAGACCGGTGTGCTCGGTTCCTGGCCTAAATATCCACGGAGCAGGCAGGTTAAACCAAGGTTTAGGTGGAGAGAAAGTTTCTGTATAGGAGGGGATGTACGCCTTAATTTCCTAGGTTATGATCTCTGCAACTTTTAGGGGTACCTGGGAAGTTAAAGAGGAAGTTACACAAATTATCACTCTGGGTACTCTCAGAGTGCAAAAGGCGGTGCTGAGTAGGAGGCATTGGTGGAGGGTTAACGAAAATAAAAGAGATTGAGATCACAGAGTGGTCAGATTTACCAAGAGGGGAAAGCACAGAATAAGAGAAGTTTGAAAGGTTAGAAGCAAGAAATAGGTAAAGAGTTGGCTGCAGGTCTGTGTTGATCTGGAACACGACCAGGATATGTGATAATATGCTCCAGATCATGAGTAATAGAGAAAGCAATTGCCTCACTTCCTCCCACATCAGTGTGAGAAGAATTAAGCCACTCGCTGTTGTGTACATTGAAGTCTCCAATATAGAGAGCTTTGGCTTGTGGGGTAGAAAATAGCAAGGACTCATGGCAAGAGGACAGATATTCAAAGAACAACACATGCTCGGTGGAGTTTGGATAACAGTATCAGAAGCAATGGAATATAGTGGTCGTGAAGAGATAGATTTTTAGCCAGAGAACATCAAAGTCAGGAGATTCAAGGTCTATGAGCCTTGCAATAGGAGTGTTAGTGTTGCAATAGGCACAGACCTCACCTTTGGAATGAAAACGAGAATACAGGTTATCGTGAGAGATTTGAAATGGGTCAGTGAAAGCATGGCTAGACAGCTGAGTTTCCGATAGGAGGAGGAGAATAGAGAGGGAAGTATCCAAGTGCTGTTCCACAGACGATAGATTAGAGTTTAGGCCACGAATGTTAGAATAGTGAAGAGTGAAAGAAGCCGATCTATTAGGAGGTGCAAGGTTAAGGGCAGAACCATTACTACCACCAGGCGTGCCTGCCCTCAGCCAGTAGTGGAGTCAACAAGATCCCTGGAAATTCTTCGCACCCCTGTATGCCGGGTACTGGGGGCCATAAGCTGTGGAGCTTCCTTAAATAATAGCAAATATGAGGTAAAAAAAGAGAGCAAAAAGAGACAGATATGGGGAGTGCTGTGACTTGTCAAATGTAATGGAATAGCAAGAGATGTGTAATGAATACGCTAGAATATTCGGTTTAGATGTAGGCATAAGGAAAGAACCGCCCTGAAGGAAGACTCAACATTGAGCTGTCTGGATCAGGCCTAGTTGAATCCGTAATACCTTCAGTCATAGTCTTTCAACGGGCGGCTGGTACTATGGCCAACCTACTAAACATATATATATATATATATATATATATATATATATATATATATATATATATATATATATATGTGTGTGTGTGTTTGTGTGTGTATATATGTGTGTGTGTGTGCGTATTTATGTAAATTACGGATGTATAGGCAACATTTCTATTTTTTATAAACATCAGCTGCACATACACATCTTTAATTCCATCCGAAGAACTGTTTTGCAAGAATTTGTTTTTTTTATGCAATAAATAGAATTTGTTGAGAGGAACGGGTAATACGTATTACATAGCTACCACATGCGTTGGTCATAATGCCCTATTTAAGGGGGGTGGCCGAGTCAAAGGAAACTTTCCCTTGAAGCCAATTAACTCGGATCACACCTTGTGAATTCAGACAGTATCTCTCTCTCTCTCTCTCTCTCTCTCTCTCTCTCTCTCTCTCTCTCTCTCTCTCTCTCTCTCTCTCTCTCCTCTCTCTCTCTCTCTCTCTCTCTCTCTCTCTCAGTATTTATAATTAGAAAGGCCCTGAAGGAGAGAGAAAAAGCAATAATGAACTTTACAAGTGATGTTTATCAAAATTTGGAAAATAAAAACTTTGTTGCAGGGGTTTTCCTAGACTTGTCCAAAGCATTTGACTCATTAGACCATGATATACTAATAGAAAAACTAACTTGTGTGGGTATTAGGGGAACACCATTACAGTTATGTAAGAGCTACTTGAAAAATAGAAAACAAGCCGTATATTGTAATGGGAAAGCATCTTTGTTGCAAACTATTGAAAGGGGAGTACCACAGGGATCAATACTGGGCTCGTTGTTATTTTTAGTTTATATAAATGATATTTCCAATGCAAGTAATAAATTCAGATATATTCTTTATGCAGATGACACCGACCTTCTCTTGCATGATAATAACCTTGACCACCTGCATTCTGTTTTAAATAGTGAACTAGAAAACTTAACAACTGGGTCTCTGTTAATAAATTAAAGCTAAATGTTTTCAAAGCTGACTATATCTTATTTCAAAATAGATCTGTAGTACACAATATTGGTCACGTTAATACGAATGGGTATGAAGTTAAAAGAGTTGCTTTTAAGAAATTTTTGGGAGTAATTATTGATGAAAATTTAAGTTGGAAATATCATATTCAATCTGTCTGCTCAAAACTGTCCAAGACGTGTGGAATTTTGTATAAAATTCGCCATAACCTAACAAATGAGGCCTTAAAAAGCATATACTATTCCCTGTGTTATCCTCATATTATATACTGTTTGTCCATCTTGGGTTGTACTTGGCCGTCAATTGTAAGGGATTTATTTGTAACTCGGAAAAGACTGATCAGAACTATTACATATAGTGGAAAATATGACTCAACTTCCTCTTTATTCAAGGAGCTAAACTTGCTTAAATTTAATTACTTGATACTATATTTCTGTCTTATTATTATACATAGTGATGTTAATGATAACAGAAAATTATTTAGATTTATTCAACACAACCATGGAACCAGAGGTAACAAAATGAACTTTGATATGTCCACAGCCGAGAACAACCTTGTACAAATTTTCTATTCACTCATTTGGCCCAAAATGTTGGAATGCATTACCAGAAGATTTAAAAACAATAACTGGCACAACTTTATTTAAAAAGAAACTCAAACAGCATTTATTTACTAGGCAAAATCAAGCAGCTGTTGATTAATAATTAATACAGTAATGGTGTATCATTATGTCCAGGTTAAGGTCAGGCTACTGTTTTGTTTTAATACAAGATAAGTATGAGATTGCTATATTGGAGCTTTTGTTAACTATTGCCGTCATACTGTAAATTATGTGAAATGTATATTAAACTGCCTGCCAAGGAGCTCTTGCTCAGCAGGCTAGTGCCTCTGAATATAATGTACATATTTATTCTTGTATGTATACTAAATATTTGACAATAAAATCTATGACTATGACTATAAGAGAGAGAGATTGATCATAGGATCCAGGTAGCGTGGAACAGCTGGAAGAGAACATCAGGGGTGCTATGTGACAAGAAAATCAGTGCTAGAGTGAAAGGAAATGTGTACAAGTCAGTTGTGAGGACCCAGCGTTGCTGTACGGAGCAGAGACGTGGCCGGTGAAAAAGGTTCAAGAAAGGAAGATAGATGTCGCAGAAATGAGAATGCTGAGGTGGATGTGTGGGGTGACGAGGGAGGACAGGATACGAAATGACCGGATCAGAGGTACAGTGAAGGTGGTGGAGGCGTCGGCGAAAGCGCAGGAGAGGAGATTACAGTAGTTCGGTCATGTGAAGAGAAGAGAAGAAGACTACGTGGGTGTGAGAGTGAGGGAGATGGACGTGGAGGGCAGACGTAGACGAGGAAGACCTAAACTACGGTGGAAGGACCGACTGAAGGAGGATCTCAGAGAGAGACAGCTGGGGGAGGAGCAAGTGATGGACCGAAACCAGTGGAGACGACTAGTGAAGAGATGCGACCCCATATGAAAATGGGAACGCAAATAGAGGAAGAAGAAGAAGACTATGACTATAAGAACAAGGAAAATTCCAAAAGCTTTTATGACACAAGATCTCTCTCTCTCTCTCTCTCTCTCTCTCTCTCTCTCTCTCTCTCTCTCTCTCTCTCTCTCTCTCTCTCTCTCTCTCTCTCTCTCTCTCTCTCTCTCTCTCTCTCTCTCTCTCTCTCTCTCTCTCACACACACATACACACAATTTCTTTTGTCAGCAATATTCGTTGAAAACTCTTTAAGTAGAATTAGGAAAATTCCAAATGTTTTGATGATCTCAGATCGATATCTCATATCAGCAATATGCACATACAATGGTCTTAAATCTCCTTGTAAGGGGTAGGTGGAGGCAAGACATACATTTATCGGAAGCCAAATTACCTATCTTAACACCTTATCTACTATATGCGTAGTCATATACTTGATCTTTATGACTACGTAGTTTGACGTCATGCAAGGAAAGTTGTTAGTCTATTATCTTAAGTCACGTTCGTTTCAAAATACAAATAATGACGCTGTAGATAAAAAAGATAATGAGAGATAATATGTTCAAGTTAATGTAAT